>JAQGBH010000423.1:0-52275 GCA_034698265.1 Sminthurinus aureus | reverse complement strand
TTTAGTTGTGCCACGGGGCAGATGAAGGAGGCCTCCTCGTGGCCTGCCCTGGAAACACCAATTTTGGTGGCTAACTCCTTCAAAGTTTAGAAATGGTAAAGTTTGGAAAATCCGAGGGATATTGAAACCATTGATTTTTGGAATCTTGTTGACTGTTACAAAAAGACTTGCATATTTGACGTAACTTAGCGGTTTTAAACGAGTAATTTGGATGTGCTTTTTCAGAGAAAATTCAGTTTTACCTTTTGTAGTTCTTCTTAATTTGATTCCCAAAAACTGAAATCTTTTAGGTGATTTTCAAAAAACAGTTTGTATTCCGTAGCTGTTCACATTACACATGCAAAAAACATCCCATTAAGGAACATGTCGAGAAATCACAAAGGAAAACAACTATGAGCTGTTTACAAGTTTCATTATTGTCATTTTTTACAGGTAAAACTCAATACGACATACGTGGTATGGACATGATTGATTTCCCTTTGACAGTCCGTATTCAATATTCACAGTACAATAAAAAACAGGTAGACGCAGAAGAAAAGAGTTGAAATTGATAAGTTGAGCTAAGTTTTGCAGATGAATTGACCTTATTATCAAGGATAAACTGACAAGTTTTAATGGCCGAGGATGTGAACGCTATAGTCATTTATCAGTTATCAGTTATCAGTATTGAGCATTAAGAATTGATAGTCATAAAAAAGATGTTGAAAGTCTATCGTGTAGACTTTTCTAGTCCAATTTCAATCCGCATCAGTCGGCACAAAACACAAAACAAGAAACCAGTGAGCAAAATACTTTGTCATTACCAATAAACCATAAAAAATTAATGGTATTTTTCATCCAAATGCAAATGCAAATTCAAACGTACTAAAACTGGTCTCACATACAAAATACAAATTCATGTAGTTTTACCAGTACCGGTACGATATCGGATATAGGATGCTGGTTTGCAAGATATGGAAAAGAGCCTAAAATTGGATGCAAAATGTGGGTATAGAAAGATCAAACTCCATTTTTCACGTATACAGTTTCAACAAACTTTTTCCCAGTCCCAGTCCAAGTTTGAGTCCGCGTTCGAGTTTTCCCCCTCTTTCCTCGTTCCCTTTCTCTTTCTCGTTTTCTTTTTGTACATACTAAATAAAATACTAGACAAGCATGACTAAAAGTTTGTGAATGGATTTTTTCTCTCCTCTCGCCTTTTATCATGTAATGTATTACAGATTGATGCTAATGACCACAGTTTTGCCCGTTTCCTAGATCCTAGAGACTCAATGCTCAATACACAATTCACAATACATTCTGCATTCTGCACTTTTAGAACTGTACCTTTAGGTTGTGTGATATTACCCGTTCAGTTACCATGGAAAAGCTACATCTTCAATCATCATCATCATCATTGGTGCTAGTTCTATGTTCTATGTTCTATGGATTTTACTCTCAGTTTTGTAAGGGTTTGTTCATTGTTGGAATAAACCTATTGCTAGTTGTTAGTCCTCTCGTTTCTCCTCCAAAATGGAGATTATCACGGATCCAGCGTCCAGGTATTGAAAATTGAAAATGGCAACGCAAGAATCCAGAGTCCAGAATGGAGAATGGAGATTTGAAAATAAATGGAACCGGGGAAATTAATTCTAGATTTTTATAGACATTTTGTCTCATTTGTTTATCATATTCCTAGATTTATTATTTATCATGGATGATTCCAGTTTGTAATTTGTAGTATTTACAATGTATGATGCATCCATCATCAGTCATGGCTGGTTCATTCGTTATTCGCCATTCACTATTCGGTCCTCCGTATAATTACTGTTAATTCCTAATTCCTAATTGGTACATTTAAAATCCACTAAGGAAATCAGGAACGATTGTCGGTCGTCCTTTTTTACTATAAATAATGCTCAATGCTCAATGCTCAATAGTATTTTTTGAATCACAAATCACAACACACTCGCATCTTGAATCTTTAATACTTAATGCGTATCGTTATGCTTGTTCAAACTTGAAACTGTTTGGAGGTGACTCTTTCCGCTTTAAGACTTGAGACTAGAGACTTGAGACTTGGGACAAACAAAAGACAAAATATGAGTGTGATCTTGAATAAAATGTCATAATTAGAGTCAACATTTATAATTATTAAATGTCAAATGTATTCAGTACAGTGTGTGTTTCATAATTCATTATGTCTTTTTTCAGTGTACAGTACACAAATTCTGTTTGGAGTTTGAATTGTGATGCTGATTGTGATTGAGGAAAACTAAAATCAAAATGATCCGCTCTCAAGACTCAAGACTCGAGTCATAAATCAAAAAAGGAGTTTCCAACTCCGGCTCTTGATTCTTTAACTTGTGACTTGTGAATACTGAATACTGAATGTGCACATGGAACAAAAATAACACTCTCCTTATGAAATCTTAAATATTAAATTTATTTATTATTCCAATGGCAGACATCGAGGTCTATGAAAAGAGTAAATACCTATGAGCAACCATCGAGTGTCGAGTGTGTGTGTGGTTTGAAATTTGGAGTTTGGAGTTTGACGACGCATAAAAGAACACACAGGACAAAATGTGAAATTAAAAAGGTGTATTTAGTATTTATATATTATGAAGACTGAAGAAGGAAGAATGAAATGAAAACAAGTGCATAACCAATGAACAAGAATTAAGAAAGATGCGGTTTATTATTTACAACTACAAAACTACAAAATTGTCCCATCCTCTCCTTTTCTATTATAAGCATCAAATATCAAATGACACGAACGAAAAGTCGTAAGGAACTGAACATGGAAATTTTCACTCCTATTTTAAATACACACGGTTCACAACTCAAAACACCTACAACCTACTTTTAGTTTTGATCCACCGCCATTAAATCAAATTAGAAGTATTCAACATTCAACATTCAACATTCAACACTCGAGTTTCAAGACTCTAGACTCGAGACGCCATTTTCAATCACAGAACACAGAACAGAGAATTGATAACATAACAAATATATTTTTACCTTGTTTTTATTTCCTATTTAAAGTACTCTTGTCATTTAATGTGTTTTAAAATTCATACTTGATACAAGGAGAAAGATGAAAGATCAATCCAAACTTAAAACGTAGAATAAAACTTGGCATCATTTTTTTAGCTTTATTAGCCCGTCTTTTACCTTTTACTTGACTGTTTTTGATTCTTGATTCTCTTATTTTTTAGTTTTTATTCTCCCATCTACATCTCTCAAAATGACAAAAAAAATCTGTACTTTTGGTACATAAAAATTACACATTGTGCTCACAATTCAGTTTTTTTTATAGAACAGAATTATGGGAATTATTAGCTAAAATTCAAAGGGAATTTGTTGTTTTTGTATAGGTTTTAGTTTGTATTTGTACAGTATTTTGGTATATTTTGTAGGTACTATAGAATATAGAATATAGAAAATGTTCTATCAAATCACCGTTCGCCGTACCTTTTGCTCTGTGTTGTATGCCGAGAGTGGAATATGGAATATGGAAAATGGGATATGTAAAAGAAGGGAGAGAGCTGAGAATTGAGAATGCCGTGTTGTGTTGTGTGTTGTAGATATTTTGTGTGTATTATGGCGATGGCGATGGCTTTAGTAGGAAGCGAATCTAATCGTTTTTGAAATCATGTACGTAATCGTAAGTTGAGCCATGAAGTTAAATCCTGTCTTGTTGTCGTATCATTTATGTCCTTTTCCCATTGTCGTCCTCCTCGTCCTTGTTCATTTTTCCATTCTCTCATTCCATTTCCACATATGATAATACGTTTAATATTTTGTAGCACGAGTGCAAGTCTGAGAGCTGAGTTGAGTTGAGTTGAATCGGACTGAAGCTGCCAACTGCCAACTGCCAACTTTGGATCACATTGGATTGGATTGGATTGGATTGGAATGGGATGAGAAAGAAATACATGAGGAACCAAACCAGAAACCAGCCAAAAGTCTAAAGAGAGAGAGAGAAACATAATGACTATAAAGCATCGCTTTAACAATAATGATGATAATCCACGACTAAACCCTTAATTTGACATACACTATATTTTACATTTTACATTTTATACTTTAGATTTTAGACTTGAGACTTGAGGTCGCAACTCGATGCTCGATGCTCGATGCTCGATGTGATATTATGTGACGCGACGCGAGCTCTCTTCTCTCTTTTACATTTAGCTAAAGGTTTTTTTCCCGGATTTTCTTTCATTTTCTCCTCATCTCTTTGCTCATTTGAGCATTTGAGCATTTGAGCAGTTTTTCTTTTCTTTGCTTCTCTGCTCCGACTACTTTTTGTAGTTTTGGTACTTTGAAATAATCGTACATGAGTAGAATGGAGAATAGAGAATAGACTTTTATATTTAAAATGTGTAAAGAAGTCACCGGGCTCATTTCGTATTTTTCGTATGCCACACACAGTCAAGCACGCTTTTCCTTTCTGCCTTGAAAAAAAACAAATTTTGACTGTTGAAATGGTTTGGTTTGGTTTGGTTTGGTTTGGAGTAGATGGAAATGGAAAATGGAAATGAGATGACCCATTTTCACCAGCGGGTAAATGTTAATGTGAATTTGTAATGTGGAACGGAATACGGAACGGAACGGTGGGATATTGACAAAAATTGAATGAGTTTTCTACCTTTAGACTTGAGACTTGAGATAAAAATGCATGTAGAATTTAGAATTTAGAATGTGCAGGGATTTTCATGTGTTTAGAGTGCAGAATAGAGGAATTCTTGTTGATTCTTGATTCTTGATGCTTAATCTGTGTCCGCATTACATAATTTACGCTTCAACTTGTTTTTGTCCTGTTTTCCATTTTCCATTTTCCATGGGTTGACGCTTGACGCTGTTAACTGGCCGTGCTTTATCCATCCAAAATCCAAATTCTAAATGCTCAGAGCTGAGAAGATTAAGTGTGGAAAAAAACAGTAGGGATTTATTTATTCCTTTGAATTGTGAATGTGAGTGAGTGAGTAAATGAGTGAGCGACTCTCATCGATTCGCTGTAGAAAATTTTGCATAAAAATTACAAAATTTCCCGATTCCACCGTCCGATTTTTGCCAGTCACGCCACTTGACTCGACTCGACTTGGTTTGACTTGACACTTGACGAAAATGAAATGAAAGAAAGGTGATGAAGATGAGAGTGATTATCGCGTGTGCGTAGATTGTAGATGAGTATGACGAAATGGATGGATGAATGCTAAATGCTAAATGGCTAAATGCTAAACCGTGAGTTTGTTATTTGTTGTGAATTGCGGATGACTAAAGAGTCCATAGTCCGTACAAAATGAACATGTGTGTAAATAAATTGTAAATAATAATTGTAAATGCTGCTAATTGTCATAATTCAAGTAGACATTTTACACCTATTTTACTTTATCCTAATCCATCTGCTGTATCCGTTCTGCTCTGCTCTGTTCTGTTCTGGCGTGCTAAATTATTAACACGACTAAAATGATATGCTATTTACTATTTACTATTTACACGGCAGGATACGGTGAAAACACAAGTTTCTTGTGCATAGTCAAGAGAGTCAAGAGTAAACAAATAATGATGTACTAATCAGCCTCGTCACATTATACAAATTTTATTCCCTACACTCTACAGCAAAAATCATGAGCAAACGCCAAAGTCATTAACTTGATTTGATTTAATTATCAATTAAAATCACACGGCTCAAGACTCAAGACTCAAGCAATTGGCAATTAGCAACAACAAAAAGGGAAAATGAAAAGTAACTAGCAAATGTTGAAGGAAATGAGACACTTTTTATCCACACTTGACACTTGACACGTGCTAATTGTGAACTGTGGCTGATTTTCTGATAATAATTTATAGGTACAAACAACAAATTTTAGACTTTTTTATGAATCATAATTTGTGATACTTATTCAAAATGCTAAAAAAATCAAAGTTCACAATTCAACGGAAATGTGGGAATTTCAAAGAGACAGCAGGCAGTACATGTTATGTGGAAAGGAGAAAGGCAGACACTAGACACTAGACTCTAGACTCGAGACGGTAGACACATGGAGGAATTAATTTTGTAATTATTTCCACATGTGTCAAGTCCACAACGTAACTCATTGTGTTGTGATATTCTTCAATTTTTGGCTTTTTGTCTTTTGTTTAGCTAGTTTGAAATTTGATGCGGATTAAAAATACTAAATGCTAAATGTGTACGTAAGCATGCTTAGCAATAGCAACATGGAAGAAAATCGTACTGCATCAAGTATCTGTATGAGAATTATTTCTGGCTTTCTTTCTGACTTGTCTCTGCCGTACCGCTGCCTTTGACTTTTGACTCTCTTTATTATTCTACGTTCCAAGTTGTACGTTGTACATAACTCCCTATTTGTAATTTGTACCATTTTGTACAATGCACAGTGTAAAAGATCAAACAGACGGAATAAACTAATGGTCAAGGTGCTTTCTGTCCACTTTACAATTTACACTTTACATAAGGAGGAAAGAAGAGGAGAATGAATAAATAGTAAATGTTAAAGATACTTGTTGTTTCTTGTTAATTTTTGTTATTGTGATAAGTAACAAGGATGAAATTGAGGGTAGTGGATTTAATTCTCTTACAAGATAGAAGATAGAAGATGAACAGAGAGAGAGAGACAAAGACAAGTTGAACGTGTGGTTGTGGTTGTGTTTGTATAGTTGTGGTGAATAAAGTAATAATTAATGTACTCGGTTGATTATCAAGAACAAGTCCTGACAGCGTGTGACCTAACAAACAACAAGACAACAAGAAATGCTGACTATGACAACTATCAACTGTGGTGATAACAATAAGCATTTTCTTGGTTCTACATTCTACATTCTATACGTGTCTTGTTGGTTCTGAGTTCTTGAGTTCTGACCCGGCACCACTATTCTCAATTCTCGATTCTCGAGATCTTCTTGTCCTCGTCAGTGGTCGTTATCAGAACAGAACAGAACAGCAAGAACAATCAGACTAGATAAAAGATAAAGTAGGTATGATGTGCTATGCTGTGCTGTGGGAGAAGAATAAAGAGTATTTAATATTTCATGTGTCTTATCTATTGTTGTTTTACCATCCACTACACACTACACACTAGAGACTAGAGCATCTGCCATTGGGTGACTTATGGGACTCGAGACTCGACTCTTGACTTACGAGTAGAAATCTCTGACACAAGACTTTTCTACATTCTTGACTTGGGTTGATATCACATTTGTGACAATTTATGTTTAATTATCACGAATCCGTATGTGTTGTGTATTATGTAGATGGACAGAGAAGAGAAGAGACTGAAGAGAAGAGAGGATATGAGATGTGAGACATAACCCTTTTCTCCCTTACGTAACACAAACAACAAACAGAATACAGCATAGATGACAAATAGGAAGAGAAGAAAATAGCTGAGCTGATCCGAGTGTGGCCATTCTACTTTTCTACATACTATGCTCGATTCTTGGTTCTTGATTCTCGGGTCCGCTGTGCTCTGTGGCTGTGGGATATTAGTGAGTAATCCGACATACATAAATCACCGTTTCTATTTATTATTTATCCTTGTCCTCTTCCTCTTCTCCCATTCACCATCTACACATTCATTTTCATATGACACAGACCAGACTGAGCCGGCACCTTATTAGGAAAACCCAAAGATTTCCCAAGCACCAAAGTCCAAACCAAACCAAACCAAATGAAACCAAGAATCAAAATCCTCCAAAGTCAAAAGTCAAAAGCTAAAACCTCGACTTGATGTGGAAAGAAAGAAATGAGGATCAGCAGTCAGGAGATTAGAGGACAATATGAAATATGAAATATGAATGAATGATATCGTATTTTGATAAATTGCTTCATTAATACACATTGATTTAAATATTAATAACTCCAAAATACAAAGACAAATACAAATTTAGAAAATGGAAAAGGAAAAGAAATGTCTCTGTTTAGATCACAGATTATGGATTGCCGAAATAAATAGGAGGAGAATCTTGACTCTTGATTCTTTGATCTTTGATTGATGTGTCATCATCATCATCTGCATCCTCTTTTTCTTTCTCATCCTCAATCGTCAAAAGATTATGTTCTCATCATGATAATAATAATAATTGCAATTTATTTATGGAGATGTGTAAAGTGTAGAGATTGTGTAGATTATAAATATGGTGAAACTTTTTTTACGCACCTCTCTTTTAGCTTTTAGCTTTTAGAATCCCGAAATATGACGATAATAATAATTATTATTATTATTATTATTACACTGCCAATTTTTCAATAAAAAATATTTATACTTATTTTTATAGAGAATTTCCACATGAATCCTCAATCATTATTCAACATTCACTATTCAGTATTATTTATTATTGCATGATGAACGATGAATGATAAATGCCGCTGTCCATTTTCAATCCATAATTGGCAAATCATTCCATCCATCAAAATTCAAAGTAACCATAATAATAATAATAATAATAATCAAAATGATAATAAATAGTAAATACCTTTGAATTTCGCATTCTGAATTTACGCAACGCATGACGTCAATATGTAGATTTTAGATTGTAGATTGTAGCATTTTTTACACATGCAGATTTATAGGAAAAAAGTTTTATCAAAATTTCATAGACATTTGAATTTATTCACATTTCCCATAATATTTTATATGCACAATATAATAAAATAATAAAAGATCGTTTGAAGTTATGGCAAAATTTCCAAATCCAAATATCCTGATATTATTGAATATTGAAGAAGAGAGGGTGTAAAAAGATGTTCATTGTTCATGGGTTGGCATTTGGCATTTGGTATTTGGCATTGGTATGAAAGATGAAACGTCGATGTGGATTTGGATATCTTTTAATAAATTGATGGGATTTTTAATGGGCATTTTCTATTTTCTCATTACCTTGATCCTTTACACTTTACACTTTATTCTTTACACTTTATAGCTTCTCTCTCACCTTTTATGTCGAGAGTCGAGAGTGGATATCCTCATTCCTCTTCTTCTTGTTTTTCTTCTTCATGATGTGTCAGGTAAGTGCCTGTTAAAAATCCGTTTTACACTCCTTTACCATCACATTTATGTACATGTGTAATGTGTACTGATGCTGATAATAATAATGAGCATCATAATAAAAGTCGGAGCTATTCTCTTCTCTTCTCTTACGCTTCACTCTTCAGTAGAGCTCGGCCTGAGCCAGACAGTTGGACGCTGGACGAGAGAGAGAGAGAGAATTGAATTCCTATTATATTTTATACTTTTGTAGACCGTAGACTGCTTGTCGCCGGCCAGGCCGAGGAGAACGGAGAGAAGGGAGAAGAGAGAAGAGGTGGATATGAAAAAATTGAGGAATGTATTTTGTATTTTCTTTCATTCTCCACAATGATAATAATAATAATAATAATAATAGGAAGAAGGAGATATGAAACGGAGGTAAGATGCTGCGGATTTGGATGCCGGTGGGCGATTTGTTGTACATGGATGTTGTTTTGTTTACTATTCATTACCCATTCACCATTCACATTTACATTATACATCATGTATCATGTATCGTGGATCGTGGATCGAGGATCGAGGATCGTTTATGGTGCAAGCTGAGCTGTGGATTTCATAAATCCGATTTATTTACGTAGACACACTCATAATTCACCAAAAATACCTCACTTCTGACAAACATGACATTTTTGCCTCATCCAAAACTCTATGGGTTCGGAATTCGGAATATTCAATTAATTGTATTTGGAATTTTCAATCCAATGTTTTTCAGTTAGTGTTTAGTGTTTAGGGATGAAAAGTTCAGATTCCGATGCAAAGTCAAGTTTTCCCTCTTTTTCAATTTTCAATTTTCAAGTCAAGAGTTTAGATTCTAGAGTTGAGATGATATTTGATATTGAATGAGAAAGAGGAGGATGGGCGATGGAAGGAGACGTCAAAGTGAGTGTGGTTGGTTGGTTGTTCTTGTTTCTCGTTGTTTTCTGGTTTCCTCTTGGAAAATATGTTATAGATACAAATAGAAAGGGCTACGAGTATCTCAGAATTCAAAACTGAGAACGGGAAACGAGGAGATGAGAAAGAAAGAAAGAGAGAAAAAGTGAAGTGAAGTGAAACTGAGGTGAATGAAAAAAGAGAGGGCTCCCTGCAGAGCCCACCCTTCACTCACAAAAAACAAGAGAGGAAAAGCCGAGCACAGTGTACAGTGTTCAGTGTTCAGGGCGAATAAAAAAACAAGAAGAAGAAAAATCATACAAAAGTGTGTATAAAAAAAGTTGCCGGCGAATCTTTTGAGAAGGATTGAACACCAAACACTAAATGTTGAACAAGTGACTGTGTGAGTTTCGGAGCTTATGAATTGTGGATCTGTGGCTGGGTCAATCGAGGTCAAATTTCCAAACGCTTAACTCCACAGGCAGCAAAATACCAAAAAGAAACTAAAGCCAAAACCAAAATGAGAACTAAAATACCGCACCAGAGATCCAGAGAATCCTCTCGTCTCTCTTCTCGCTTCTCTGTCTTTGTGTGAGAGACAAACACCAAAGACGGAAAACAGTGTAATGATTTATACTTACACCTTGCTCCAGTCAACATTCAACCAATTCAGTCCATTCGATAAAAGATAAAAGACGTCAACTTTTATTCTAAATCCACACACACACACACACTCTCGTATTCTTTTCTATTTCAATTTTTTCGTTTACACAAAACACAAACAAGTCGGCATTTTCCCTTTCTGTCTTCTTCCTTCTTTCCCTTTGTTACGTTGTGACTCGCAGTCTCAATCTGAAACTGATCCAGATTTTGAATCAACAGGTTTTTTTTCTGCTCAAAACTAAAAATCCCTCCTTTTTTCTTGTAGATTTAAAAATGTTCGTGCAACTTTTAGATAATTCTTGTTTTTATTGTTTATCATTCTATGCCTAAAATCTAAAACCTAAAGTCTGAAGAGTTCAGCAATGCTTGAAATTTTTAGTGCCAATAAATTTGCACATTGCACAAGTAATATTAGTTATTAGTTATTAGTTCGTAGACTAATATTTATTATGTTAGTACTTGTTTCATTTTTTCTTCCTTTCTGTTTCTATAAAAAGAAACATAAAAATAAAGAAAGGGCGAACGAAGAAGGCGTTTGGATTTTCTGATATTCTCAACGCTCAACGCTCAACTCCCAAAAAGTATTATGACTTTTTTATTAGGAATTAAAAGAGGAAAAGATGACAATAGAGAACACGGCAAAAGAACTTCTCCGCTGATGAGGTTAATAAAATAGTCATAATAATCGAGAAGATGAAATGTACAGAATTGGCAACTGCATTTTTTCCGTGTGTGTGCATATGTACCGAGCTGATCGAGAATCAAGGATCGAGAATCAAGAATCAACGGCATTCAACAGAACAGAACAGAGAGCAGAATAAAAGCTAAGTCAGAGTTTAGAGTCTAGAATCTACAATCGAGAAGGAAAAGGGCGAAGAGTGCGAGAAAAGTTAAAGTTAAAATGTTCTCAGCTGGATATCAATGAGGGCCAAAGAGCCCAAATCTCTCTGGTTTTCTTTTTCTGTTCTTCCTCCTTCAATAACTCGAGTTTCGAGTCTTGAGTCTTGAGTCTTTGAGACTTGAGTAAAAAGTTAGAAGCTATAAAAATTGCTATTCGCATCAGCCATCAACATTGACATTCCACAATTATTTTCCCGTTCCGTTCCTCCTTTGCTTTGCTTTTGTGTGGTTTCTGCACTCTTCATTCTTCATTCTACACTTTATATTTTACACGACCAATCTCAAGACTCAAAACTCAAAACTCAAAACTCCATCCACAATCCACATGCAAACACAACGTTTGTGAAATATTATACAACGTTTAGCTTTGAGCTTTTACAAGTAGATATTTCTGTATTCTGTAGCCGTTGCATGTTGCAAGCCACAAGTGCGGTGAATATATTGTAAATGTTGAATATGTTGGACAAATGATGGAAAATGCACCTGCAAATTATAAAATAAAATAATATGACCATCCCTCCGATTTTGTATTGTGTATTGGGCAGAGATGCATGCACAATGCACACAAAATATATTTACAAGTGTAAAATGTAATGATGAGGGAATTTATTACCGGAATCGCAAAATATTTTATGACTTTCTCTCTCTGTGGGGTTTTTGCAGTTACTTGGCTTTACTCTTTACCATTCTCCATTCTGCATAATACTCTTCTACACTTTATTACACTTTTAAAAATATATTGTGGTGTTTTAAATATAGAAAAAAAACTCACGTACCTAAAATATGTACACATTTAACATGTTGCAATCTAATCATGTTGAGAGTTGAGAGTTGAGAATAATCTATCTCTGTTGTGACCCTTTTTTGATGAATTCCTCTAGAATATTATTTTATATTTGCTCATATTTTATCCTTTACCAATTTGTCCTTTTGTACGTGTGTGTAAAATTGTACAAGTGTACGTCCACAAAGAAGGAATTGAAACTGGTGGAAAGTCAACAAGAGCAACAACAAGTTGTTAGAGGGGCAAAACAAAGATTTTTTATGAGGAAACATGTGAAATCTCTAGTGTATACAAAATACAAACACAAACACAAATGCAAGTGCACAAATACAAGTGCAAGTGTTTGGGAAGAAAGGAGAGGAGAAGATAAGATAAAGTTGGAAGGATTTGACATTTGACTTTTTTCATGTCCCTGCCATCATTTACTGTCATTCCCACGTTCGCCTTCTCCCGTTTTCTCCCTGTCCACAAACTCAACACTCGACACTCTAAAGTTCACAGTCCACAGCTCAAATGATCCCAATAACAAGACAAGGAAAAGAGAAACTTGTACCATTTTCCTACACTTGACAAATTACACATGTTCTTTATTCTTTATTCTTCATTTTGTACACTGTACATTGTACACGATACTAAAGTACGCGAGTAAGTAGCTTCTTGTGACTCGCGACTTGTAATTTGTGATTTATGGACGCAACTTGCAAACAAATCTATTCCAATTTCCAATATTTCACAAGATTGTGGCTCGCCTTTGCTCTTTTCACCCTGATTATTCTACGTTTTAGACCCCGGTTATTGACTTGAAGAGCTTTGATTGAAAGTTGGAATTTCCATTTGTTTTTTATTTTACCTAATTTTTATCATAATTTAATTTAAAGTCAATTGAGGAGCTATTTTTGAATTTACATTTTGATTTTGATTTTGATTTAGAAATAATCAAAAATAAAATCCATGTAATTTTAGCAATAAAATAAAAAACATGTGGAATCTTGAATACCCACAAAACTCGTTTGTTTGGATTGGATTTTTAATGGAAATTTGCTGACTGCTGACTGCCAAAATGCTCAAAATTCAAATCTCAAATCTCGAGTGGATTTGTTTTTTACTGCATGTCGAATGTCGAATGTTGAATGTTCAAGTCAGAGTGTTTTCATCATAAAATGTATAATGAAATTTTTAAGATTCTTGAAATAATTCAAAATTTTCTAAATTGAATCGAGTGAAATCTGCATGATTATTTTTATTTGGCGTAGGATTTAGTGTGAAATGAAAAGGAATTTTATTGCCATTCTTCCTTTTTTCAGGCACTTGTTATTTGCCATTATCCATTATCCATTATGAACATGATTGTATTTTGTATTTACCGCCTTGTTAGTGTTTGTAAATTGGTTTTGAGAAGTGTGGAAAACTGGCAATTTGGAATTTGAAAAGGGCGTCATCACCAATCACCAATGCACATTGAACGTTGAACGTTGAACAGTTGACGTACCTTTGTAAATAGTAAATAGTAAATAAATGCTTTTCAACTTGCTTCTCGAGTCTCGAGTTTGGAGTTTGGTGATAAATATCGGATTGCGGTTCAAATTCCGATCCGGATCTCGCAGTGCTGAAAACGGGAAAGATGAAAGATGCCAGATGAAAGGGTGGATGGTGGATGCATAGGAGAGATAGGTGTACTTGATGGTTGATACTTAATCCTGTGGATAATATAATATAGCGGGTGAAAATGTTAACGCGCTGTGAAACGAACCTTGAAATTGCAATTAATGTCGGTACAGGCAACAAGAAGGAGCAAAAGAAACACCAGAAACAACAAGAGAAGAAGAAGAAGAGTACACGAGTTACCATTTTCATGTACAAAATACTCGTGTTTTTTCTTCCAGTCTCTCGTTGGTCACTCCCCCTTTTTATCCTTCCCTCCCTCCCACAAAAGGACGAACCATGCTAAATTTATCCCAAATTGAAAACTAACAAAAATTAAAGAAGCATTTTTATGTTTTATTCATTTATTTTGCATTCTGCAACATTCAACATTCAATATTCGAATATTATTCAATATCAAGTTTTGTTGGAATGAGGAAATGCGAAAATTCAATTGAATCCATGAACCACATGAATAATGAATACATTTCAATTTTCAAATCTCCGTCCTTTTACTGCAATAACGTTCTATAAATTGTAAATTGTTTATTATGGATTTTGGATTACAGATCTACAAAAAAATTTCAAAGTTCAATGTTATGTCAAAAAAACCATAAAAATCTGGAATTGAATTTGTTTCATGCTTGATTTTTAGGAAGCGAAGCGGACTATTGTTTTACTCGTGTCCGGCTGTGGACACTTGGGTGCGCTTCGCGTCGATGAAGTTCGTAGCCACCTGGCGGGAAAATTTCAAACTCGTTAGTGTAGTGGCGCCAACTAGCGAGCTCATTTTGAACTCGCTGCATGTTTACCCTGGGGCAAAGTGAGATTTTAATAGTTAGCTTCGCTTCCGGAGCCTAAAGCATTCATGCTTTTTAGGCGATATAAAATCGTCACGAAGTGAGGATTTTTAACTTTATTTACTTTTTTATTGTCAACTACACTTATTTTATTTACTGTCAACTGTCAAATACAAAATACAAAATATCAAAGTACCAGAAAGCATAAAGCTGTTTATGTTTTTGAACAGGATTTAACTGTATGAAATAATGACAATGACAATGAACATTGACAGCGCTCTTCCTCATTCAGATGGTCATCTTTGAGATTTGAGATTTGAGATTTGGCATTTGAGAATTTGAGATTGGACAGAGCTTATTAAAAAGATTTAGGAAATTAGAAATATCTTTGTTTTTTTCAAATGGAAAAAAACACAAGAGCACAAGAGTTTTCATGGAACAAGTCACACTCTGTATCATTAAAATATTCTTGATATTCCATATTGAAACTGCATAATGAACAAGGAACAGCGAACAAGTGCGGTTTTTGTACCATATGCACGGAAAATGTATTATATTATAAGATGAGCTGAGCGGAGTTGAGCTGAGCTGAGATTAGATGAAAAATAGAGATTCGTATACATATTGTATATTGTAATATATCTGTATTTTGTATATCTGCAGATTTTAGATACATCGGTTGGCCTGTCATCACGATTATTCATATTCATATTCATATTCACATTCACATTCACATTCACATTCACATTCACATTCAAGTTCACATTCACGTTTGGAATAGAACAGGAGAGAATGAAAGAGCAGAGTTTCTTGCATTTTCTTCATCCATCTAGTCAGTCAGTCAAGTCATTCAGTCCATCGTGTTTTTCGTCCCTGTCTTTTGCTTTTTTCCTCCAACTTGTCTCTTGTCTCTTCACTCTTCGCGTCTCATGTGTTGCTGGTTGCTAAATCCCATGTACAATGTACAATGTAGAATGTAGAATGTACAGTACACAACAAAGCTGCTTTGACTTGCCATCTCATAATGCTACGGTGACACCAGAGCAGATAGCATGTATTACGTATTATCATTGCATGTCAAGATACAAGACGCAAGACTCAAGACTCAAGACAAGACACGCTCAGCTAAGCTAAGCAAAAGCAAGACACATGCAACTTTTTATACAAGGGAGAAGAGCAGAAAACAGAGACTCGCCATATAAACACATTTATGTCTGTAATTTTGTCTCCCTGTTCGATGCTCACTGCTCACTACAACGGAAGAAGGGAAGAAGAGAAGAAGATGAAGATGAAATGATGAGATGCAAATCAGTCTTGTGTAACTTTCGTAATACATGAGCAATGAGCAAAAGCATGAGGAAGAAAACGTTTATCCCATTCTCTTCCTAGTCTCTAGTCTCTGCACACCATTTCTCATTACTATCACATTATTATTATTATTATCACAAGACCCATACGACACTTTTTTCCATTTCAAAATTGCCAGTGTATTACACTGTTCACTGTTCTCTGTACTGAGTAGACTGAGCATTGAGCAAGTTACAGTTACAAAAGGAGTCACAGTCACCAAGCCGAACCAAACCAAAATATACAGTAAATTATTTTTCACAATTCCAAATCTGATATGCTTCTCCATTTTCCCTTCTCCGCTCTTCATCTCCCTTTCTCACAAATATACAATGTACAAAGTAAATATTATTCATTATTTATCCGATGAATGGTGAAAGGTGAATGGTGAATAGTGAATGTGGACATAAATCAAAAACATTATTTTTGATGCATAATTTACTACTGGTATTTTGAGTTTGCAATTTGCAGCAATTAGAATCATTACTGCTGATATTTTTGTTATTATTATTACTATTCTGACTATTTTAACTATTTACCACTAACTGTTTTTACATGAAGAGTAAATAGCTATTTAAAATCTGCTCAATGTACAATGTGCAATGTATAAAGGAACAAACAACAAGGTTTCACATTCACATTTAATCATGCAAACAGCTGCTTTTTGCTCTTTGCTCACTGCTATAAATATTAAATATTAAATGTGAACATGAAGCAGCTGGATCCATTTGTTTTTGGATTCCTCGTGTTGATGTTGATATTGATACTATTGATGCATGCGGATGATACTTGTTTTTTATGGTTGTGTGTTGAAAGTTGAAACTTGTATGGAATATGGAATTTAAACCATTTACCATTTACGAACAGTACAATCAGCAGATCAGCTCAAGTTTATCTATGAAAGAGACTATAGAGACTAGAGCATATTTTATTATTATTATGTGGATTCTACATCCGATATGTGATATGTTGTACTGATGCAATAATGGGCAAAATTATCACAGACTTTTGAGTGTGTAAATGCATCTGCATGTGAATGCAGAGTGCAGAGGATCAAGGTCCAAAATATCAAAATATCAAAATATCAGGATTAAATCGTTTTGAAATTGAGTCAACTTGTTGTTCTTGTTCTATCCACATTGAAGTAATTGAATATACAATCTACAAGCATGAAAAAGTCATGTATTTTATCTACGCTGCACCGCAACTCCTTTGCATCACTCGATACTCGATACTCGTAGAGGCTTCAAAATTCAAAAGATCCCTTCTTTTTTGCTCTACATTTGTATATGACTCTACACAAATTGATTTAGCACCAACAAAACAAGATCAACACCAAAATCAAAATCAAGATGAAGAAAGAGCATTTATAGAGTAAAGATGTGCAATATACAGCTGACTGATATCTCTGCACTCTGCACTCTGCACCTTGAGTAAATGAAAGGAAATCAGAAATCACAGAACACAGAAGACAGAACAGAAAAAGAATGGTACGGTTCATGAGTCAAGAGCCATGGAATGGAATGGGATGCCAAATTAATAGACGAGCCTATTACGAGACATCACCGTCAAACTCCAATTCCGATCGTAACAAAGTCATCGCCAAATCAAAGGATTCGAGGATCCAAAGATCTCAAGAATTTTATAAATCCCGAGAGAAACTTGTTGTCAGTCAACCAACAACCAAAAATCAACCAGATTCATTCAGCATTGAGCATTGAATTCTCGCAACTTACAAGTTAGTCCCAGAAGTTACTACGAGGGAAGAAAAGCAAAAGTGAGGATGTGAAGATGGCACAGAAAACAATTAAAGTGCCGTCAGTACTTTTCTCTCTATCTCCCTGTTTCTCGCTGTCGTTTCAATCCCAATTGTTAATTGTTTCTATGCAAATTTAGTTATTGTTATTGCTCATGTCGATTATGGTTGTACAATGTACAAGTTAAAATGTGGATACATGATGGGAATCTATTAGTTTACCATGTCATTCCAAATAGCCACAATCTATAATCTACAATCTACAATCTACATGGAAACAATCCAAGTTTGGACAAAAGACAACTCTTGACAAAGTCACTGACAACTACTCATACTCATATACTCATATTGTACACACTTGTTATATAATATAAAATATACATGAAGAGAGGAACAAGTGAGAAACTCTCCACATTTAGTGCTCATTATCATGAGTATCAGCATCTCCATTCTCCATTCTCCATGTTGCAGTTATGAGAGGAGAGATGGCAAAATAAAATATGAAATGCCTGTACAAAGTACAGTGTAGGAAATATCGTATATAATATTCTCAAGTCGGACTCAAAACTGGAAACTGGAAACTTGGAATGTCTATCTCATGATAGCTTTATCTTGAATCTTGACTGTTGACTGTTCAAGGAACCTCCTTTTGTGATAGTGAATATGGTTTTTCTTCCCTTCTCCGTCTGCAACTCTGTCTAATAAATATGCATGAATATGGGTCCATAAAAGAATGAATATAATAACTTTTCTGCACATCTCCACTTTTTGCTTACAGGATCGGACAAGTACAAGTAATGACAATCATGTTCTGCCACTCTTTCTCCAGTCTCAAGCATCCAGCATCCAGCAAGATATAATATCTGCAGATTACTCTCGACTCTCGACCAGAGTCTTGAGTCTCGAGTCTCGAGTCTCGAGTTATTCATGTCATATGTATTTAAATGACTTGACTATGGAATATGGAAATGTGTTGCATTTGTCTAGAATGGAAGAGGAGGATTTAGGATGAATGCATAAGCCAGAGTCAAGAGTCAAGAGTCAAGAGTGGAGAAGTAACAGTGGAAACGTCTTAAGCTCACGGCTTTTAACTCGCAATCCCTCCGGAATGACTCCATCCAAATAATGTGACTCCACTCTCCACTCTACACTCTTTCAATGTATGACCTTCTGCAAACTCCAGTTCATAATCCATACTCATACTCATACTCGAACCTCTCGCACTTTTTCCTCTTCATCATTCTTTCAATCATCTCCAACACCAACAACAACACCGATTATCATTATCATTAACGCTAAAATTCACAAGTAAAAAATATACAACAAATGAATACTCAATTCTCAATGCTCAATGCTCAAATACTCTGCTCTCTTCAACTGTTCAACTTCAAACGCTCATCGCTCAAGTACAAAAAAAACTGTGCATAAAGATGAGAAACTCTGCAGTCTCAAGTCTCAAGACTCAAGTCTTTTCACAGAATTACAAAATACACAATGTCTTTAGTGTTTACTTGAGAATTATGAAATTATGAAGCGGCTTCTTTCTTCAAATCATTTGAAAAACCTCACTAATTTCCCGGGGCCAATAATAATTGTTGAGCTAATATTTAATACTGATTTTGATTTTAATTGTAAATTAATACAAAAGCCAAACCCGTGGTTAAGAGAACCCAGAAACTAGAAACTAGAAACAAAGAGAAAAATTCCCTACGATTAAATCCAAATGGAAACCAAAACCGAAACCGAGACCGAAAAATCCTGTCCCATTAAAAATTTCCATATATGACCATGAAATATTTATTAAGTAATTATGCGTGCACAACGCTCTGTGCTCAACACTCAACACTCAATACTCAATACGCAATAGTATCACATTAAATATTGGAATATTGGAATATTCGAACTTGATGCCTCATGTGTTTTCGAGTCGCGAGTATTGAAAGTTGAAAGGATCATGAGGAGAATCGTAATTACAAATTTCGTAAGTCATAATAAATGTGATGGTAAATGAATGCTGAGGTTAAACTTGTACAGAAAATACATAACATATAGTGCGATATGCACATGAATATCAATATAAATCTCAATAGAGAGCTTACGAGTTTATGGCCTACAAATTTATCTTAATCTTTTGTTGTTCTCAAACCTTTCGTCTTTTGTCTCGAGCTTCGAGCTTTGAGTTTCGAGCCTCTAGAATTTAGAATTTAGCATTTAGAATTTACGTTCTAAATTCTGCGTTGAAATGAGAACCGTTGACTTGTTTTCAAGTATTAAAGTTGAAGTCACATGAGCAACTTTTCACCCACCAGAAATTCCAGTGCCCTTGCTCTTTACTCTTTACTCTTGTCAATGTTGTTGATGATATTTTATTCGGTGCCGTAGCGAGTCTAATCGGGAGTTGACATCAACTATCACGTTGCCCTTCTCCTGACTGTAATGAGAAATGAGAATCATGTTTGTTCATTGTTCCTTGGAGTTGGAATTGGAGTTGGAGTTGGATGCTTTGCAAAATCCGCTCTCTTTCATTATCACTCCTTCTGAAACATGTATTTGTATCCAACTATGAATTTCCGTCCGTTCTCCGCTCTCTCTGGTTCTGGTTCTGGTTGTGCTGCTGTTTATCTCCATGTTTTATGTACGGAGTATAATTTGGGAATTTGGAGCTAATGTGTAAACTAGGAGCAGCCGAGCCGAGCCACAAGCCAATCCAATCCAATGCAGGGCAAACCAGAAACCAGAAACCAGCCCAAGCGAAGGGAATCCAGGTTTAATTTGTGCACTTGAAAATGCTCACATGGAAGAGTTATGCATTCAATTAGAAAGACAAAAGTCAAGAGTCAAGAGGAGAACTGAACTGAACTGAACTGAACTGAACTGTAATCTGGAACCAAATCTTCAATCTAGATTCTGTATTCTGTATTCTGGATTCTCTAATCCCGAGTCTCTCATCTTAAATAAATCGATCCCGTTTTCTCCATGTATACAAATACATGCAAATTCTCTCTTGGTACAACGGGGAAAGAAGATGCATGTACAAATTATGGATTCATCTCCGTTTTATCCTGTACTTTTCACCATCGACTACAAACTACAAGCTAAACACATGTAGATGTGTAGTTGTGTACTTGTTATTTGTAGGTGAAGGACGGAGTTGTAGCTTGCTTTGAGTACACATGTACAACGTACACACGTCCTTTCAACTAATGTTCTTGTGTAATGTACATGTAAACAAAGAACAAAGCGTAGCGTGTGAAATGTACGGGGTAAACTTTTGGAGCTGGAAAATGGAAAATGGAAAACCTGGAACTGAAATGGAACCGGGGGAGATTAGTTTTGGCTCCGGCTTTGTAAAGATGTGTATAAAGTGTGTACACAAATATATTTGCATTTACAACGACAACGAGTAGAGTACAAGGTGCCAAATAAATACAAAGGAGAAGAATAAGACTCCTACTTTTCACTTCCGCTCCCCAGTAAACAAAGGTTTATGGAACTTGTATGGTAAAATTGATACTGCTTTTTGTAAGATCATACATTCATTTACACATTTCTCCCCATTCTCATTCTCGTTCTCCGTTTTATTACTGGGAATCTAGAATCTAGAATCCAAAATCGGGGCACATTACTTGACGATTGACCCTTGACCCTCTGGACACACACATATCTGTACACTGTACAGGTACTATTTTCATAGTAGCCTTTGAAATTTGAACTTTCAACTTTGAACAGGTCACCGTTCCATTGAGCAGTGAAAAATCGCTTATTCAAAATGCACATGAGAATTTAAGAGGCTAATAGTGTTTTGTGTACAGTGTACAGTGTACGAGTCACCTGTATTGTAAGGCATCATGTCCCGAATTTAGAGCAGAGTAAATGAAGGGTAAATTTTGTTTACTCTTGCTATTGATGCATAAATAGGACTAAAGTCTAATCTCTAATGCCTAATGTCTTGTGTCTAGTGTCTAGTGTCTAGTGTCTAGTGTTTAATGGCTGAGAAGTTATGTAGAGGAAATGCTGGTTAATCTCTGTGCTCTGTGAGTTAGCTCGTAACCTGCTATTTTACACTGTGGCTATAGCTGTAGCTGTAGCGGCACTCATGAAGAGCCATTCATACGTAAAGAACAAAAGAGCGACGGTGAATTATACAAAATTCATAACACACAAACACAACATGCACATTACATTACACAGGATCATATCACTCACTTTGCTACAACCTACACACTTGACTACAACTAAAACAAGAACAAAGTTTAAACTTTCCGAGTTGCATTTCATTAGATTTTGCTTTACATTTTCCATATTATTATTACACCTCACGAATCGGTCCGCCGGGATAATTTTGTTTTCCTCGCCACTGTACTCTCAATTCTCAAGTCTCAACTCTCAGTTTTCAAATCTCAACACGAACTAATTCCTAAATCCCTAATTCCACACTCACATGCTCACGATTAGAAATCATAATCATATTCAAAATTCTAGTAAAACACATTTCGGATTACGGATAAGAGTCAACATGCTCCATGCTCTATTCTCAATGCGCATGTTGTTCTTGTTGTTTTAAAACAAAGCTACTGCTAATAAAGAATAGAGAAAATCTAATATATTATTAACGGTGGTAAAGATTGGGAGAAAAATAACACATCAAAATATTAGCATGAGAAATGTAAACAAAAATGAATTTACCAACAAAATCAAAATCATGTCCGCAATCTAAAATCTAAAATCTAAAATCTACAATGTAAAATGTAGAATGTAGAATTTAGAATTTGCATTTATATGATGTCATAATTATGCTTTACCCTCCAAAGTAGGAAATTAACCCATTTTAAAGAAAACGTACGCCGTACATCATAAACTGTATTCAACAAATAGGTAAAACTCGGAGTAGGATTCGGATTCCTGAAACTGCACTTAAATATCCACGTCCAAGTCCATATGTATTTTTGAACCCATTTGAAGAGTAAACAGTAGGAAATGCTGTCAAGTGCATGCCTCAATGCTTCATACATCGGGTAAATACACGAGTAAATGTAGGTAAAAGTGTAGAAATTAGACATTAGACATTAAACTTCCACTTGAAAATTGAGACTTGAGAACAATACAAACAAAGTGCAAAGTACAAAGTCTACAGACTACTCTCAACTCTCAGCTCTCAAGTCTCAATTCTCAACATTACACTTTAAAACGGTGTAATTTTCCCTTCTTGTTGAAAAGTTGGAATATTATGCAACACACCGCACAACAAACCGTAGAACAAACAAACAAACAAATGGGAAATTCAAATTCAAAATTTGAATAAAGTGAAAAGTCAAAACTCTAAACTCTAAACTCAAAGCTCAAAACATACCACAGCTGAATTTCTTGAAACAAAATATAACAGTACGTGTAAAATGTTCATTTTAATTCTAAAATTTTAATTCTGACTCGGGCCCGCGATTAGGCAAAATCTTTCCTGCATTCCACATGTGAGGACGCATACATGATTTCTAATGCATAATACAGAATACAGAATACAATGTCGAATTTACGAGTGTTCATATTATTATTTCGTGGACTGTTTAACTTTAAAACTTTGAGGATTTGTACAATGTACAATGTACATCCAACAGCATATGTTTTTTGTATGTAAATGAGTCAAGTTCTATGCTCAAGCACGCTCTAAACTCTAAACTCTCATCATCATCTCACTTTCACTCTTTTCTACTCTTTTCAAGCTACTCTGAAGCTTTTTGAAGCTACAAGTACACAACTTTTTCTGGTACCAGCTTTCGACTTTCGACTTTCGACATTCGACATTCGACTTGTACGCTCAAGTTGGATATTTGACATTGGACAGAGTTAATACAGAATCTGTAAGCAGCTCACTCTCTCTGAAATGATAATGATAATTCTCATACTCGTACTAAAAATAAAATAAAATAAAATTCTCTCCTCATAACAAAGAAATGGGTCATCAAGAAACAGATGAAAGACAAAGAGATGGAGAACGAGACACGGGACCAAAAATTCCGTTGTGGCATTCAACATTTCAACATTTAACATTTCAAAATTCAATGCTCAATGCTCAGCATTTTCAATATAGGACACTTTTGATAGTTGATGGAACTGGAAATTGGGAATCGGCAATCGGAATTGGAATCGGAATTATGTGCTAATAGTAAAAGCAAACTTGCCATTAGTCAGTCCGTTTAATTCCGACTCTTCCTTTTATCTCTCTCATCCTGTTACACATGTAGCTAAGCTCAACGCTCAAGATATTGTACGTGTAGGTTCTTGAGGAAAAGAAGAAAAATGGAATCAGGACGTGGATTTTCCGGATTCTAGTTTCTAGTTTCTACTTGGGATTTTCCGGATTCTAGTTTCTAGTTTCTACTTGGGATTTTTGATTTTGGATCGATCCGTTCCCTGGAAATAGAAATAGAAATACCATGGCAGACCCACAGTAACTGGGCCTTTCCTTTTGTTTTAAACTACGCCGTTTCCGTAATAATGATGATAACTCTACACTCTACGCTCTCATGACAACATTACACTTTAATGCACATGAGGAACTGACGTCACCAGTTCATTTCTCCAGCTCTCTCTCTTTTCGTATCAACGCACACAACACACACGTAGCTCCATTAAAGTTGACGTCTCCAACTTTCAACTCAAAAGGTAGATAGTTTGGAGTTTGGAGTTTGGAGTTTGTACCTTGGTTTGATATTTGATATTTGACATGTGCAAAATCTCCCACTCTTCCATTTTCCATATTTTTATCCATATTCCATAATATTCCGTAAATGACATGACACAGTTTTCTAGATTCTAGATTCTAGATAAACTCGGTTACCCTTTACATGTTATTGATTTTAACACTATAAAACAAAAAACAAGCTCCGTTACCATTGCGTTGGGCTCATAAAATCATAAGAGACACGGAATATGCAGTGTTGAGTGTGAAGTATGGGTAATAAATATAGTGATGATGATTCGCACATCACATTTATTCCGTTAAATGAGACACACACAGAGAGAGATACTTTTGGTGCTTAATAACCCAGAGTCGAGTCGTGGATACGAAATGTGAGCTTGGTGATATGGATACGGATATGGATCATGTGTGAGAGCGGAGGCAACTAACACCTTCACTTTTTCTCACTTTACTCGACTTTTTTCTCCTCGGTTGGTTTCCTCTGCTTTGGCTTGGCTGAGCTTGGTTTGCCTTACACCGGCATTTATTCTTGTATAGATAGAGATACAATATACTTGATACTTGATACACTGTTCTACTGTTTATTGTTTACTGTTAATGTTTTTGCCAAGTCAAGCCAAACTACTGTGTGACTCATATAAATAGGAGAGGAAAAGTACGGTGCTGATTTCTCACGTCTGTTGTCTGTTTGGAGGTTCGAGTTTGACTTGAGACTTGAGACTTGATGTCTATTTCATATTTCATATTTCATACTGGATAAAGATGATTGTATATTTGTGTATTTGTGCACAATGCAAGAAAAATGGTAATGTTCATCTTGATGCGTCGTGTGATGTGATGGTTTGGTTGATGGCGGAGGAAATCTATTTTACTTATGCTTCACGTACAGATAAACAATGGCTGAATATAGAATATAGAATATAGAATCCAGACGGGACTAGAGAAGAGACAGATTCAAAAAGTGAAAAACACTACATTTTTATCTTTGTATATTTAGAAATTGTAAAGGGATTGAATGTCGTCAGGAGACAGAGAGAAGGAGAGACAGAGAAGGAGAAGCGAGATGGTGATAGTTTGCAGACGACCAACTCAACTCAACTCAAGACTCAAGACAAGTCAAGTCAAGTCGACTCAAGACTCAAGAATGGAGAATGGAGGATGGAGAATCTAGAACCTGGAATCTGGCTAACTGACTGACTGGAGAAATGGAAGCAACTGTAACTGTCTACGGGGAAAGCAAATCCGTGTAGTAATAACGTTAAATCTCCACCTCACTCACACGCTCCTTTTTCTACTGCCTTCCTCTTTAGCGTAGTTTGGTTGGGTTAAGTTTGGCTCCTTCCTACACCAGCTCAGCTCAGACCAGACCGGAGTAACGGTAGCATGTGCAAGTGTTTTCAAAGAATCTTTCATTTTCAAGCTCTCACTCGTTCTGGTTCTCGTTTTGGTTCTTGGCTAAAAAATAGAGTGGAGGAATAGGAAACTAAAACTGTGCTCACCATATTTATGCATATGCATCAAGAATCAAGAATCAAGAAGGAAGAGGAAAAGAAATGAACAGTGAACAAGCCGAGAGTGGAAAAGTTGGTTGAAAAAAGTTGGATTTTTATTCACATTTTTCTCAGCTGAGTCAGGCCCAAAACTCTAGACTCTAGACTCTAAACTCAGATTTTCAGAAATCAGACATGAGACAGACTGTGCTTTTAACTTTGAATTTGAGTTTGACAGTGTGGCGCTTTCCTTTCAACATCAACATCTTTCCCACTCATGACTTGTTCTTTTTAGGAAGCGAAGCTGAGTATTGTTTTCGTAAGATACGGCTGGCTGGCTGGGTGTACATTGGGGTAATGTGAGACAACGAAACTAGCGACACCTAGCGGGAAAATTTTTAACTAGTCAGCGCCCTCTAGCGGGAAAATTTTCAAACTAGTGGACAAGTTTATTGTGTGAAGAATTCTTATACTCTGCTTCGCTTCCGGAGCCTAAAGCATTTATGCTTTGTAGGCGATATAAAATCATCACGGAGGGAGGATTTTTAACTTTATTTTTCTTTTGGTTTTCTACCTGGTTCATTGGATCACTGAATCACTGAATCATTGGATTGACTTGGAATTTTTTTGTGATGTACAGACTACAGACTAGAGAGTGCAGAGTGGAGATCATATTATAAATTATAAAATAAAACATAAAAACTAGAATAAAGACGGAGGGTGGATTTCATCATGTAACTACAAACTACAAAGAGCAAAGTACAGCACTTTTTAAAGGACAAGTCAGCCTCCTCAAATTTACACATGTGCTCCCTACTTGTATTACCAACAGCGGAGAACCAACACCTAACACCTAACAGCTAACATTTGGATAGTGTGCACTATTCTTTCATGCCCATGTAATGGATGGAATGAGATGAAATGGAAATGAAGGGCAGAGCAAGGTAAAATAATATATGAGTACACGGCTGTCGAAATTTGATACGAGCATTTTCATTTTTCATACAGTCCACAGTCTACAATCCACAGACTACAGTCTGTGTTGCTCCATGTTTTTCTACATGAGATGAACATGAAAATGAAGGTAGTTGTTTTTTTTCAGCTCTGTTTACATTTTACATTTAATATTATTATGGTTTGTTTCATCCATTTGATCTGAGCTGAGTTGAGCTGCTATCTGATACTCTATACTCTATACTCCGTCTACGACTTTTAATGTACATTATGGCACTCGAGTCTCCAGTTATGCTTTATGTAGAATGGATTCTTCATCCAATCTAACCCTGACAAAATCCAATCCAATGAGATGGAAAAAATGAAGTGTGTTTATGTTTTATGTGTGGAGTGTGGTGTGGAGAAAGAAGGATGAGCGTGACTGACTGTGTTTTGGTATTATTTTCTATTTGTTTCTAGTTATGAATCTGACATGGCCATTTTATTTCTATTTCCACCGTCCTGTCTGTGGAGATTCCATGACATGTCACATTATGCCACGCTGACTGAAACCGTTCCATTCCATTCCATTACAGAGTGCAGAGTGTAGAGTGTGGATGGAGAAAGAGGTATAAAAAATTTAAATGTTCTCACTCCTCAAATATTTATGTGTAAAAGGTGTGTAGATTGTAGATGTTGCATCATAATGTAATGGATAGACTGAAACTGATACTGTGCTTTCAGCTCCTTTTCCACATGACACCCTCGTCAACAACACAACCAACAACCAACAGAAAATGGAGATTGGACTTTTCAAGTTTCAGACCTGAAGTTTCAGCTAATGTTGAAAAGTTTGCTTCAAGTTTTTACATCCACTCCTTGAGAAATTCAGAATTCAGATTTGAGAATGGAAAAAATGGCAGAACGGTGTTTTTCAGTGTACAGATAAAAGCGGAAAAGGAGGAGAATTTGAATGATATATAGAATATAGAGGAAAAGAGTCATAACGTGTGACCAAAGAATATTCAAGATTCAAGATGAAGAGATGCAAGTGACCAGTGACCAGTGACCACAAAACGGAACAAGAGAGAGAAAAGTTGCCGTGTAGAAGGTAGAATTTTCTGGTAATATATGATAGATTATGGACATAATAAAACTGACCATGGGGGTTTTTCTTGGACTCTTGACTCTTTCTGTACAATGTACAATGTACACTGTACAAGTCCTCCACTTTTCACCCAATCTTTATTGCCCCATTCCCATTCTCGTCCTCGTCCTTATCGTCATCGTCAGTGTCAAAGTGGTCAGAGGTAATGGCGACCATCCTCATCCATCTCATACAATACATTCTGCATTCTACATTCTAATTTGTATATTGTGTATTGTGTATCCAGTGCGGTTGTAAACTTGTCATGATTATTTTACCATCTTTTTCATACACAAGACAAAACAACAACAAAAACTGTACATACAACACAAGCAGACACAAAGTACAGTGTGAATTTGAGTGAAACTACAAATATCAAATATTATTGTCCTTGCTATACCTCCTACAAGTGCCTCTAAATAATTTTAATGCTAACAACAACTACAATAATAATTGTATTTGACCACCACCGTCAAAAGTAAAATTCAACAGTCAACAGTCAACGGTCAATATAAAATGGACAATGGTCAATAGTCAATAGTATTTACTCGGCGTTATAAATCGAAAAACAAATCATCCATTCAAAGGTCCGTACCGTAATGCTGTAGTTCAAATAAAAAAGAGAAAATTGACAATAACATTTTGCTATTCATCTCCCCTCTATGAATATCAATAAAAAACAAAAACAAAATAAGAGCAAATTGGTTTGGTTGTACTGTAAACGGCAAAAGTGGATATCGATTATCGATATACATTGTATGTACATGATTTTTTTTGTTTTTTGTACATGGGTTGCAGTTTCATCTCATATCAAAATTATTTATATTTACTTGTCCAGTCTGGATCTTGATCTGGATCTGGATGAATATTGAATATTTTAGGAGACAAGATGAAACGAAAAATGGAGTCTTGTACGAGGAATTGAAAAGAGAGGGAAAAAACAACTTTTCCCTTTTCCGTTTTCCCCAAAAACATGGTCACTTTTCCATTTCTTCATTTTTCATCCTATTCTTCCGAGGCAGAAAATTCGGGGATTAACAATCAAGTTTCAAACTTTTCCATTTGGCCTTGTTTTGTTTTTCAATGAACAATGAACAATGAACAAGGAAGAGGGAAGAGGGATTGTAAATTTTAAAGCAATTTTGGCCCAATTCTACATTTTACATTCTACACACAAATAATATTATGTAATGTAAAAAGTTTGGAGTTTGGAGTTTGGAGCTTGGAAGTTTGGAAGTTTGGGAATTGCAAGGAGCAAATAATAATAATAATGATAATAATAAGGGTAATAAATGTTATATGGAGGAATTTCATTCAATCTTCACTGTTCAAATGTTCAACTGTTCAACGTAAGAACTGTACAGCGCGGTCAGTTCCTTTTCTTCCTCTTTTCACCCAGGTTTACGGTCCATCCTATTTTTTCTCTCGTCCTCTTCTTCTTCTTCTTTTCTTATTATTCTATTATTTTCTTCCCTGTCAATGGCACAATATAAAGTACAAAGTGTAAAAGCTCCTGGGTTATTTTATGGTGAGATTTTCCTCCATTTCCTTTCCATACTCTTTTTTTCCTCTTAGTCTTCTTCATTCTTATGTAATTCACATTTAAAGAAACTCATAGAATACAGAATACAGACTATAGACTATATACTATAGACGGAGCATATTGTTTAATATGTGCGTATTCTTTTCAATGTTGAGTGTGTAATGTGTGTAAAAGGGGATATAAGAAGGTAGTTAGTTTATTTACTTTGTTTTGCTTTCTTTTGACTGGTTGAGTTTGGTTTTGGTTTTGGTTTCTCTCCTGGGAAAAAATCTTGTGAAGAGTGTAAAAGTTTAAAGTTAAACAAACTCGACTGGCTTCTTCTCCTTCGTCTTCTTCTGTTTCTTCATGTGTATGTGAGAGTGTGTTTAACTACATATGAAAAAGCTAGTGAGTGAGAAGATTCAACCTGCACCTTGGATTTTGTATGCTCAAGATGAAAAAGAAGAGGAAGAGGAAGACTACTCCAAAACTAAGCCTCAAGACCTGAAACGTTCAAGTCTCGAGTCTCGAGTCTCGAGTCTCGAATCTCGAATTTTGAGTGTTTGTTCAATGTACAATGTAAAATATACAGTGTACAGTGGAACTGGTAGTGATGGTGATGATGCTGATGAAGGATGAGGGGGAGGAAGAGCATGTGTATCTCTTTCATTAGACGCATTATCTCCTTGTAATATTAGTACAGTCCAACAAATATATCCAACAACTACCAACTACGAATGAACAAATGAATGAGGCTCTAAACTCTAAACTCTAGAGTCTAGAGTCTAGAATCTAGAATGAAGAGGAAAAGTGTTGTTTGTGGTGTGGAAAATGGGAAAAGATGTAGACTGGAAACTGGAAGTTGGGAGCTCACCTTTATCTTTTAAGCACAAAGTCGGTGTACAAATTTCAGCATCTCCAACGCCATTATTAGATTATGCAGCCTAATAACTTTGTCTATCTAGTTTACTTCATTTCCCCTTTCAAACTACTTTTCAACTCGCACGCTGACGGACTGACTCTTGCTAAATCTTGTTCCCTGTTCCCTGCTCAGTGTTGAGTGTTGAGCCTCTTTCCCGTTTAATCCAATAACCCACATGTTCAATTCTACATTCTATTTACGCACTAGGAATTATCTCACTAGCTTTTTGTACACTGTTATTCCCATTTTCTACTTTCTACTTTCCACATTCTACCCATTTGTTTTCTATATGATGAAACCTCAAGACCTCAAGAAAATTCAAATTAAAACTCCCGCCTTCCTAAAAACTATCGACTAGTTTGCCATTTGCAATTTTTATGAACTACGGATTTTATGAACTATGGATAAATATGATGATGCCAAGATGCAAAATTGGAAGCAAAACCGGGATGAAAAAATGTAAAAAAACGGGAGAAAAGTATATTAGTACCTGTATATTAGTGATGAGTTGTTGGCAGGCGATGGGTGGAACTTCCTTGCCGATGGACACGACAATATTTTCATAGCCGCCGTTGTCATTGATGTGGATTTTGGAGGAGACTGGCTGGAACAAGACGGCGGCGGAGAATAGGAGAAATAGATATAATAAAGATGATAAACTGACACTGACACTGAAAAATGGTCCTACCAAAATGTTTCTACGTCTTGAAGTTGAAGTTGAAGTTGACTCGGGTTTCATTTCCACCCGACTTTTACTTTTACTATCCGTCGTTGTTGTCGCACAACTTGTTCTCTCTATTCTATCCGTATCGGTAGACATGTTTTTGTTCTGTGGGATGGACATGGAAAGTCTGGACGGGCATTCAGCGTCCGTCCCCATTTCCTTCATCACACTATCCCTGATCATTTTCACTGTACTTTCTTATTATGTAAATTGTCTCCGTTTGGAACTGGAGCTGGTTCTGGATTTGGGTGACGAGACAAAGAAGGAAAGAAACTACTGGCTCCTTTCCCCTATTTCTCTTTACTTCCTTACTCGTTCACACACTATTGAAGGAGCAATACATTCTGCTTTTCACCCTGTTTTCCAGCAATAGAATTGGCCAGACTACACACAAATCCTCTTATTACTAAACTTGTTCAAGTTGAATTTATCCTGTCCTTTTCCTTTTCCTCTTTACTTTTTGCTCACAATAAGATGGAGGATGTACATACAATCGACGGTAACAGGAGCACATACACTGAAATACTAAAATGAAAATACACACGTTCACATCGTAAGTCACTGAACACTATTGAAACTATTGAAACTGTTGAAACTATTGAAACTCAAAAGTCGTAGTCGTAGACGTTGTCCTTGTTCTTGTTCTTGTCGTTGAAATGGAGAAGAAAAGACGCGGAACAAACTGACACTCAAATTGTCCGAGAATATCAACTGGCTTTTCCTTTCTGCCCGTGTTGTTCTCAATTCTCAATTCTCAATGTAATTCCATTTCCATTTAACACGTCCTTTTTTGGCCGGGAAACTGGGAAAGTGGGAAAGTTGGCCTTGTAAAAGTCAAAGTCAAACTTGTAAAGTCTGGATGTGAATTCAAGAATTCTAACCGGGGATTTTCAAATGTCGTCCTTGTCTGTAAGAGTCAAGTCAAGTCCACTCAACTCCACTCTTGTAGTAAAATTGGGAACACCCTAAACTTTGTCCTGTCAACCTTGACGTTGACTTTTGAAACTGGCCCTCACTGAACTTTCTCTGCTGGACTCTTTTCAGCTGGAGAAAGGGACCGGGTAAAAATGTTGTTGAGATATTTCATCCGCGGACAACAAGACCAAAAACAAGAGCAAGAGGATGAGAGAATTATTGTAAAATTTTATACAATTTCCCGGACACCCTTTGAAATTTGCCACAGATAAATAATGGAGAAGATGTTGCTGTTGATGATATTGAGCTGATCTCCTGTATTATTTTACTTTATTTGTGCGGACAATGCCAATTGCCGTTATATAATATTCCGCTATCTTTCTGCCCCGACTTTTCCCTGTATTTTGTTCTCTGTGGCAATGGGAAGAAGAAGCTTTTCCCTGTATTAAATTGAATTGCTTTCTGGTTCTGTTTTTGGTTCTGGATTTGGATTTGTATTGTGTTATTAGGAAAGATCCAAGTTTCTATTGTATCCACAATCCACATTCACTATCTATCTCTCATAAGTTATCTTGAGATCGGAAACCCCGCCTAATTTAATTCACTCACTTGACTCGCTTCTCCTCTTTCTCTTTCTGCTATTTCTGCTATTTCTGTTCTCATTTGGCACCTTATTAATCACTCCAACTTCTCCTCCTCCAAAACTATACGCTTTCTCTTCTCCTTTGTCCCGAAGGATTCTAGATTCTGGACTGCAGAACTGGTGAACTGGTTTGGTTTGGTTTTGAAATGGGAATTTGTACACTTTACTTTTGGAGTTTCCTATCTGTATTTTGTTATATTTTCTTATCTATCGGTGGAATATGAATCCTCTGTTCACACACTTTGTTCCATTATGTTCTTGTTCTGGTTCGGACTGAGAGTAGAGTGTATTAGATTACGAAAGTTGGGTTGGTGCACCTTGTTTTGTTTTATTAGTGGCTGACTGTATACTGACTGAATGTCTGTCGGTGGTCTATTCTCTATTCTCTTGCTCTGTATATAATAAATAAACAACTAACAAGTATTTCACTAGGTTCTAGTTTCCCAATTCAAGAGATTCAAGAGAATCAAACAGACAATTCAGATGAGTTGGTTTTGCCTTGAATCTTGGATCTTGGATCTTGGATATTGGTTTGGTTTTGCTCCTAGAGTTTCTCTGTTCCACATAGATAATTTGGTAGATAGGTTATGAACACGGAGACTGTCTCGAGCCGAGTTATGTGTGTTTTGTGTAGATAACAGGAATAAATCTTTCACTTTCCATCCATCTATCTATCTGAATCACTCACTCCTTGCTCCTTCTTTCACATGGAACATGGAACATGGAACATGGAGCAGGAAAATGAAATGGAAATGACTACAATTGTTTAATCATCCCTTTTTCCATATAGTTGAGCCAGTTTTGTCTGTAGTGTTGCGGGTGGAAGGAAATGTCCTCTTGGCACTAGACACGAGACTTTAGATACAAACCGAGAAGCAAGGCACAAGGCACAGATATTCAAAATGAGATGTAATAATACCACTACACTTTGTAAAGGGAAAAGTCCACCGAGCTAAGCCTTTAATCTACTTGTAATGCACGGCTTATCTTCAAATCTGATTCACATTAAAATTACTTAGCAAAGCCAAACACAGCACAACAACACAGAGCATAACACTGCCAATAGTCATCTCTGTTTTCCCCGTCTCTTCACCACTAGAAGCTAGAATCTAGAATCTAGAAGCTAGAAGCTAGACACTAGAGATTCACTCTGCTTTTGACTCGGATGTTAATACACTACTTTGTTTTCACACCAATGAGCCAACGAGTATGGAGAATGGAGAATGGAGAATGTAAAAGAGCTGGAGGATATAAAAAACTCCTTCTCAAAACACCACTCAGCTCTCGAGACTCGAGACTCGAGTCAACTCTACTGGAAACTGGAAATACAAATACACGGACTGATATTCAGGACTGGAGAATTATTTTATTATTATTACGATTCTTTGACAACTTGTACACTTATTATTATCATCATAAAAACACTGTGTATTTTCATCCGTTAAAATTCCATTTATCTTGAGCTTTTTTTAGAGTTCTACAGTCCGGATACACTGAGCTGATTATGATTTATCTCGGCGTATACTTGGAATAAAACACACAATATACTGGAACATGAAACAAGGGAGTAGATATTAGATAAATTTCACGTTTTTTTCCAAGGATTCTTGTCCGTTTTTATGCTTTAATTTTTTAATAATTTTGATGATAGTGCTGTAATAATTATTTTGGTTCCTTTTTGTTTTGGTTTTTGTTTTGTTTCTCCCTTTCTTTTGTTTTTCCTTCTTTTCTTGTACAGTGTACAGTTTTTGATATAGACGGTCGTTTGATGGTCGGTTCTGATTCTGATTGCGTGGCTGAAAGAGAAACTCTGTAAGTTTTATCTATAGATATTTTCCTTGTGAGGATGCGTGCTGGTTGCAGGTTGCAGGTTGCAGGTACAATTATTATTATTATTACTACTTTTATTATTATGAAAAGGAGGATGAGGTTTTGTAATACAAGTTGTATTGATAGTTGTATTCTCTGCGTATTATTATTATTATTATTATTATTATATTCATACAAGTACAATGGAGTGTATAAATAGTTGGTTTGTTTCGTGGTCTGGGATGACTTTGAAGCCTTCAGACGATGCTTCAGACGATGATGATGGTTAATGAGACACGTATTAATGAAGCTTAATTAGCCTCCGGACCAATCAGACAACAAGACAAGAGGAGAAGAGGAGACAGAACAGAACAGGGGAGCGAAGAAGAACAGGATAATAATATTCGTAATAATAATAAACACAATGTAGACCGCTCCAAGCTTCACATTCACATTCACCCTTTTCACTATATTCAGTATAAAATTGTGTGCAAAAGGCAATTCAATCCAATCCAATCCAAACACAATCACTGAGAATAAACCGAGATGAGATGTGTGATTTTATATTGTGTCATGTGATGTAATGTCCAGTGTCCAGGAATTGTGTTTTGTTTTATCACTATTGAACACTGAATATTGAATATTGAACCTTGAGCAAAATCACACGTCTACGCACAGGTTTTGTTTTTGGTTTTGGTTCATTTATATATAGATATAAAATTCACTGGTACAGTTTAACGGTTCCGGTTTTAATTCTTTTAAAGTAATCACTTAACAATATCAATTGACAATTGACAATGAGTGGTTTGGATTCTGATTTATATGAAAATGTAAAGTTGTTTAATGTTGATAATTCTAGATTCTAGATTCTAGATGCAAAAACTGGAGGGTGAGGATCCAAATTTGTTTGTGTTTTTTTCAACTTCTCGTGTACAAACAGCAGAGATGCACGAGTGAAATGTGGGACGAAAAAGGTGTATAACCTCCTCACTGTTCGATTGCACAGCGTGGACTGCCGTGTGAAGGGAATGTGCAGTAAGCTCAAGCTCAAGCTCAGCTCAGCTCAGCTCAATCCCCCAACGTCCTTTCACTCTCTCTTCTCTCCCTCTCTTTCCCATTCACTATTCACTATATCCACAATCCACAGCAGTGCTTCAGCCCTCACTCACTCGCCTGCTTGTCTATTCACTTGCTCCTTCTCTGTACAGTCTGTAGTGTGTACTGTGTAGTATGTAATGTAAAGTGTACTCTTCATCGTCCCACTCCAAACTCCAAACTCCAACTCAATCCGATGGCCCAAGAATACACACGCACAAATACACACAAAGTACAGCAAACTGAATTCTGTCTTGTGTTGAGCGTCGAGTTTCGAGTCTCGAGTGTCGAGTGTCGAATGTTGAGCCTATGCGTTGCAAATATGTAGAATGTAGAATGTAGAGTGTGGAGTAAAGTGGATGTTGTAATAAGTAGGTATTTCCTAGTTTCTAGCGTAGTGTTTCCTCTGTTTCTGGTTATCTGTACTCGGAATCCCATCCAAATCCATAGACATCCACCTGCTTATAGCCACTTAATCTGTATAATGTATAATATACTTTCATTGCCATGTGTATTTGTATTTGTACACTGGGAACTAGAGACTGGAAACTGGAGAGTGGAGAGTGGAGAGTGGAGGACAGGAGGAACACGGAAAAAAATCAACCCTCAGCTCCTCTTGTTTTGCCTCTTGTCTAATGTACGAATACGAATACGAATACAAATACGAGTACAGGTAGAAATCCATAGAGCGAAACTCCACACTCTACGCACTTTTCGCTCCTTCATTTTCCGGGTCTTATGTGAATTCTCTTTCTAGTTTTTGTTTTATCCACTGATAAAACAAAAACTGAAATAGTGAAACATGTTGTACATGTTTTACTGTAAAGAACTCTCGGCTCTCCATTTCCGAGTTTTGAGTTTTGAGCGTGGAGGTTTGAGTTTTGAGTTTTGAGTTTTAGTCTGTAGTATGTAGTCTAGTTGAAAAGTGAAGGAAGAGGATGAATCCAGGCGGAAGACAAGGAAACGTGGAAACGTGGAAAGTTCAAGGTTTCTAATACCAATCATATTTCGCACCGTCTCATTCATCCCGATCCTCTTTTTTCCCTTTCATCTTTGCTGGAATCTGGAATCTGGAATCTGGAACGTATGATGTAGGTATATGTGTGTGTGTGTGTGTGTGTGTGGAAAATCTAGAACGTTAGAGCGTACAAGTAAATAAAATAAGCTGAGCATAAGACTGGGGATTTATCCCAATTTTTCCTCCACCATTTTTTGCCTTTGTCTCTCTCTCTCTCTCCTTTTAAACTTGTACCATAGCTATGCTTCTTTTGTTTCTTGATTCTTGATGCATTCGTTGTATCCGTTGGATGCTGGCTGCTATTCTCCATTTTCCATGTTATTGCTGTGTGGCATGTGAGGTGCATACGCGGAGGCGTAAAGGAAACACAAAATACAAAACACAAAACACAATCAGAATCTGAATCTGAATCCGGGACTGGCGAAAATTGTGCAGGGTGTAAGGATTAAGTGAAACTTGAGTCTGTGAAACTCGAGAATCCAGAATCGACATTATTAAACGCTTTTGCTCTGTGGATTATGTGCATATGCTATTTGCTATGCAAATTACAACCGATTACAGATTACAGATTAGTTATTCATGGTGACGACTTGTTCCTTGTTCCTTGTTCCTCGGTGTAGCTTGTAGTTTGTATTTTGTATTATTCCTGTGATTATTGTGGTATTTTCAAATAAAGGATGAAAGGAACCTGATCATGTTTCGTACTCCATTTGAATTGAGGATTGAGGACTGAGAATTGAGAATTGAGAAAGATGAGACATGAGTAGGAGTAGGAGTGGAAGAATGAGGATTAAGAAGATAAAGGAAAGAACAAGACAGAGATGAAGAGAGAGAGAAATAAGAGCCATTTGTTATTTTATTATGAGTGTTAAGGTCCAAGTATTTGTTTTTGTTATGGGAGAAACAAGAGTGTAAATGCGGAGCGGAAAATGATGTGATGTGATGGGAGATGATGTGGCTTCACTTGTTTTATCCTGTCCAGGAAAAAACTCCATTCTCCATTCTATTATATACACACTAGACACTAGACACTAGATGTTAAACACGTTACATTCTACATTCTATACTCTACATTGTCCGTCTATTTGTTTTTCCATTCTCCATTCTCCATTCTGGATTGTACATGATCCATTTGTATTTGAACACGTTCTGCTGGTTTGTTGTAGATACTTTTGGTATATTTGTAAAGGACTGAAATCCAATCCAGTCCAGTCTACTCCAATCCCATTCAATCCGCAACCAAAAATCCCAAAATCCAAAATCCAAAAGCCGACGAGCAAGAGTCTCACGTCTCAACTCTCAACTCTCAGCTTCAGTCTAGTTCTGGTTCTCGTTCTGTAGGAGATAAACCTAAAGCGCTGGAGGAAATGCATGTAAAATGTATAGAGTACAAAGTACTTTGTTCAAAAGAAAAGAGAGAAAAGAGAGAAAGAAAAGCACTCAAAAACTAAACCACTAATCCGACTACGGCTTAAACAGCTCAAAGTCTGCATCTTTTAAATGTGCGTATTTGTACTCTTATTTGTACATTGTACACGCACATTATTCTTCAAATGTGTATTTGTCTCATCAGGATGGATGACTTAATCTTTTTTCCCTTTCCTTTTTCTGACCTGTGGATTATGGATTATGGATTCAAAATTCAAATCTATTGTCTTTTGGCGCAGACTCAAGACTCATGACTCGAGACTCAAATTTGAAGAACTTGTAAACACAAAACACAAAACATGAATACAGACTTGTCATTAGGTATGAAACATTAGGTCAAACATTCACCTCAAATCCAGGTATAATATCTCCTGCCTTGTGACTACATTTCCAGACATTCCAGATATTAGTAAAGATGTCAGAAATTATATGGACTCGAGATTAGAGACTGAATACTGGAGACTGGAGTGTTGAGGCTAATAAGCGAGAGGATAATAGGAAATCCACCGTGAAAAATGTACATAAGCTTGAGACTCGAGTTGAGAGAGATGAGAGAGTCGGAAAATCAAAGAGCTTATCTCATTTTCAAATCCCATTTGAAAGACATGAGCTCGTACGTGCAACATCCAACATCCAACCTCACAAAACAAAATGACAGTCTGAATAACAATGACAAGGAGAATGACATACCCACACAGAAAAACACAACATTTGTTATGTACACGGGCGTTTGTAGTTTGTGATGGAATATAAATGTAGAGGACTGGACTCTGAGCAGAATGGAAAATAATAGAGTACAAAGTAGAATACTGGGAACAATAGGGTTAGTGTCAGTACCTTGTCGTTCACGCCATTGAGAATCCAAATCCAAATCCACAATCCACAATTCACCATTTACAATAGCGATCAGTCGGAAAAATACACACACACGTCCAAAATCCAAAATCCACACATTTTTTCTCCTTTTCTCCTTTTTATTCCTTTCCGCTCTTTCCATCTTGTTTTTCTTCCATTTCCTCCTTCTTGTGTACTTTGTCCTTTGTACTTTGCCCTTTGTATTTTTTGTATGTTCTGTTGTGTCGGATTGAATCAAGAATCTAGAATCTAGAATCTAGAATCAAGATCCAAATGGAAATTGGAATTTTAAATTTTCAAATTGTATGGAAATAAAGAAAGAACAAGAAGAACAATGACAATGGCAATGATAATAACAGTGACACCGAGTTACGAGTTACGAGTAATGAGGGGATTTTGGGGTGATACACCAAAAAAGTACAAGCCTCATCACTTCTCCGCATGGCTAATGTGGAGTTTAACTGGATTATTTAGTACTTTCCTCGTGACTGATGACTGGTGACTGGACTGGTGAATCTGATGATCAAGATCCACGTGTTGGATCTTGATGCTTGATGCTTGATATTAATGTTGATTGTTGATACTCAGGATTCAGCATCATGTTCATGTTGATGATGAGAAGAGCAATGTGGAATTTGGAATTTGGTCATTTAATTGTTCCGCATAATAATAATTTTCCAGGTTTTTCAAACCGGACACTACATAAACCTCGTGCTTTGAGATTTGAGGTTTGAGGCTTGAGATTCAAGTACCTGCACAAAGCACAAAGCACAAAGCTGAATAAGTAAAGTGAACCGCACTGAGCTGAGCAGAACAGAGCAAACTTGTTCCTGTCTCTCAATTCTCAACTCTCAACTCTCAAGACTCGAGACTCGAGACTCAAGACTCTTGGCAGATTGGACAAATAGGTCTGTAATTTATTCGCAATTATGTGTACAGTGATGAGCAAACTTGGAAAGTCGTTGTCGTTGTCATTCTCGTTTTCATTCTCATTCTGCTACGGCTTTTGTCTCCATCCCATCGCTATCTCACATCTTGATTGCTAAATTTCCAAGGAAAATACTGCTGTTCCCAGTTGATAAAGACATAAAACTAAAACTAGACTCTAGACTCGCTCCAATCTAACTACGCATTCATACAGACGCAATGCCTCACTCTACTCCTCTCTAAACTCGCACATTCTTAAGGGAAAGAATCCAAAATCCAAAATCGAGGGATGGCCACAACTTAGGTGGGTCATTCTAGTTCTAGATTCTAGATTCTGCTTTATATCAAGATTCGAGTCTCTAGTATTGAGTCTCGAGTCTCGAGTTTTACGCAGTGTGCAATAAGAGTGTGTCAAGAATCTAGAATCTAGAAAGTAGAAACTAGAAGCAGGACATGGAAGAACAGGGGAAAAAATCGCCAGGATTTCAGTTTTAGTGAAACTCGAGTTTTTTGTGCTACCTACTTTTCTCATATTCTACTTTTACTTATCCATTTCTTTTTTAGGGAGCACATTAGTCATTTTCATTGCTTTATATTTTATATAGACTCGTACTTTTCCTATTGTGATACTTGCTACTTCCACTTGCACAACTACGACTACTGGTTGCTCCTGCATTTCTACGCTATGGGTTCTTTTCTAGATTCTAGATTCTAGATTCTTTCGACTCTTCTTTGTACCTTCATGGATATCAGTACAAACTATATACTACAGACTACACACAGACATTGCAACTCAGTTCAACTCCGCTCGGGAGGTTCTGGAATTAACGAATCTTTCCCCATGGAAACATTCAGCAAACTCCAGTGTTCATGTATAGACATACGAGTAGATGGTAGATGGTAGATGGTAGAAAGTAGATGGCAGATAGTCACAAACTCTCATTAATTACAGCAATACGGCAAAACTATCCTTCTTTTTTCTTCCACTTCTTCCAGCTCCTGAATTCCTCCAGTTTTTTCAGCTAGTCTAGTTTCTAGTTTTTTCACTCCTGAAATAGAATCAAGGAAAAAGCACATACAACATACATGGTGGAAAACGTGGGAGTGGAAGAAGGATAAAAGGTAAAGGCGTCGCGCGACGGATGGTCTCGCGTCATCCTTATCGTCATATTTGATATTTGATTTGAAATAAAAGCAGTCACAGCGTCAAGCGTCAACTTGCTTTATACTTTATCACATGCAGTTTTCCAGACTCAAAGATTGTTCCAAAAATAGAAGATTTTGTTTTTTCATTTCCTCCAACATTTTTCTCTCCTTTTTCTTCTGCGTATGATATTATGATATTTATGTGGATTTATATGGAAAAAACCTAATTGTTTGCCTACATTTTAGATTGTAAATTGTACATGTAGATTTTGAACAGAGGATTTGACAACGTCCAATTGAATTTTCCAAAGCTTTCAAAATATTAAAGCTTTTTACCTGATTTACCTCAATTTCTTGAATTTGAATCATTCCGCCTCTCACGCTCTTTGCTCTTTCTTTAGATTTCCAAAAAGGATACACTTTGGTTAATAATAAATAAAAACATGAAAATGACCCTTGTGACCTGTGATTTCTAACTGAAGGAAACTGCTCCATTCATTCATTTTGTAGTCAACTAGATGAAAAATTGGTTCAAATTCCAAACTCCAAAAAAGAGTAGTGAATAAAGTAGCTAATTTTCTGAATGGGTTTTCTTTCAACTCTTGAAAAGTATCATAAATATTTTTGTTTGAATGGAGAATTGAGAATTGAGAATTGAAAAGGATTAAAATTTAAAAACCTTTCACTTTCCCTTCATCATTCAATTTATCTCAATTTACGTTCTCGAGTCTCGAGTTGTGAGATTGTAGATTTAAGACTAAATTATTTAAACTTGTGACAACTTCTAAATCCAGAATCCAGAGCAGTCAAAGAGTTTGGAGTTTGGAGTTTGGACTGATATCCAAATTTGTAATTGTAATAATATTCCAGTTGCTGAGCATTGAGCATTGATCATGGCGTTTGGACTTTTGTGTATAAAATAGAATACAAACGGCATAGAAGATCAAGTAACAAGTTTCTTCAGAGTCACGAGTTTTGAGAGCTTATTCTCCAAATGGGCGAAATGGACGAAATGAACGGAAATGATCAAGATGTTTTCCTTATGATACATGTTTAATCTGTATAAAATCCTGTGAATTTTGTTTTTCAGCTCCTTTTGAAAATTTACAACTGTAAATGTCCGAGAAAAACAAAAAGAGACCAGGTACCAGCTAAAAGGTCCGTAAAGCTGCAATCTGCAATTTACCTGTTCCACTCTAAGATGAACTGGAATGAGATGAGATGAGAAGGAAATTCAAGATTCAAGATTCAAGTGGTTGAAATGGTATAAGACTAATAGAAACGTGAAAGCATTTAATACGCCATATTTTTCAAATTTGAAGCTTCTCCAGTGAGCAGTGAATGGAAATGGAAATGGTTTCGAGTTTCGAGGAATCCGAATGCAAACCCGAGTCCAAAAGGTTGAGAGAAAAGACACGCTCAAAACTCAACCAAAGCAAGCTATTCAATTCTGATTCGTATGATTCGTATGATGGTGGAATGGCGAGGAGATGGAGATGAAAAAGCTGTAGTTTTTAAACCCTTGGCTTAAAAACAAGGATGAAGGGAAAGAGGCGAGAAGCTTAGTTATTCCCATTCCAATTTTGATCCTACTCCTACTTCATCCTTTGATATTTTGATATTTTGATGGAAAAGCCAAGTTCACTTAAGAGCCCGAGTTATTTTATATGAAAAGGAAAACAGAGAGGCCAAGAAAAGGACCAAGTCCAAGAGGATGACGAAGAAGAAGCTGATGATGATGATGATGAAAAGAAATATAAAGAGAAGAGAACAAGAGGATTTCTATGTTTTGTGTTCAAGTAAGAGTTGGAGTTGGAACGCCTTGCTATAAAAATTCACGGCAGGGACTCCAAAACGGACTTTTCAAGTTTTAAACAGTGCACTGTCCAAATTTGATGAGCACTGTTTAAAATAGAAATGGAAATGGAAAATAGTTTAGTTTTTCTCCCTCTCTCTTTTATTTTAACCGGGCCATGACGTGCTTTTGTTATTATTCTTTTATTCCTCTTTTTCCAATCTCAATCCTCAATTCTCAATTCTCAATGTGAGCAGACGTAGAGAGAGCCAAGAGCAGAGAAGGGAAGAAAGAGAGGTGAGCAAGTGTTTTCTTCTCTTGTCTACTTGATAATTCTTCCATCTACTTGGTCTTCATCTTCCTTTGTCGCAGTAGAATCTTGTGGATTGTGCATCCAAACCTGAGTGAATTCTCCTTCTTCTCCTTCTTTTTGAGAATCTCCATGTGCTTCCTGTGGTCTGGTCTTGAAGTGGAGTGGAGTGGAGGGACTTTGAACCAACCAAGGACTCCCTCTGCTCACTCTTCATATAAATTAAATGTGCTTACTTAAGTCTCTCTCTCTTCTCTCTTTACCTTTTTAATAGCGCTCCGCATGGGTGATGAGCACTCTTGTCCCTTGTTTTGTTTTGTCTTGTCTTGTCTTGTGGTTGGTGCTCGGTCTTGGTTTTTGGGTTTTGTTTTGCTTTTGGGTTCCCCTGGAAATTTAAAATTAGGTTACAAAAACAAGTCTCAAGTCCAGAGTTTAGAATCTTCGAGTGTCGAGTGTCGAGTGTCGAGTATTTTAGATTCAACAACTTGAAATACTCTTCAAACAATCATTTTGAGCCAAAATGATTGAAAATTAAAACGCAGTTGCTCCAACAAAATCCACCAAAACCTATGTAAAAAATTCCGAGTGCCTTTGAAAGAACCGGAGAACCGGAAAATCAATGTTTATAAATGAAAGAGAAATGAATTGAAACGGTAGTTTCTAAGATCAAGATTGTGGAAGCAGAATCCAGAATCCAGAATCCAGGATTCTGGACTACTTGATCATGCATATTAAACACATACTACATACTACACACTACACCATCCATAAAAAACAAATGGGAGCTGTATCGCCTATTCCTATTTTTTATTATGTGTTGCATTTAAAATTACTTACAAGAAAATCCATCAGCTACCTTTCTTTTTCTGGCTCTCGCTCAACTTTTCATCAAGATACTAGATTCTAGATTCTAGATTCTAGAATCAAGATTTGAAACTCGAGACTCAAGATGCTGACCTGCTTTGGCCTCCTGAAGAAACTGGGACAAAGTATGTACAAAGTGTAAAGTGTACAGTGTACAGTGTACAGTACAACAGAAGGAGAAAGAGAAGGAGAAGGAGAGAAAGAGTTGGTCATGAAAGCGAAGGAAGAACAACTTGTTATTGTTCCTTATCCAAATAATTTATTATATCTAAACTGCTCTGCTTCCCTTCTTCTTCTTCTCTCCCTCTCTCTCTCTCTGATACAACGTGATTGTTCCCGTGTCCACACATTTATTCCACATTCAACAGTCTCTTATCTATTACATTTCAAATCCTACACCATCCAAACTCTAAACTCCAAAGTCCAACCACCGCATCTCAGCTGTCCGCATTATAAACTTGCGCCTAAACAGTAAACAGTAAATAGTCGAGATTCAAGAGTCAAGAGTCAAGAGTCAGGAGTAGATATCAATATCACTATGAAAAAACCTACACGCTCAACACTCAACACTCAACATGCCGAATATCGATTGTCGAATGGAAGGATTCATAATGAAATGGAATGAATCGGGGATCCCTCTCTCATTCTCTTTTGTTTTATCTTTTACATACTTTTCGGGACGTACTGTAAACTTTAAACGTTAAATCCTTGTACCTTTGTGTACTTGACTTGACTGGATTTGACTCCTACTGATCTCAAGTTTCCTCTTCTTCTCACAACTACGCACCACGCACCTCATCCACCTCACAAGTCCACAGTCTATGTAAAAGGTAGGAAAGCCAGAACCATAATCAAGTGGATAAACTGACCTTTTTTATATCACTATTCCAATTTATACCAGTTGAAATCCCTCTTTTTCTTTCCTTTTCTTGTGTTTATGGCTTCTCTCATTCATTGTATTTTTTACGCTACCTCTCGTGTCTTGTACATTGTGAGTTGGGACTTGTGAGTAAACCACGGCGTACAATGTACAGTGTACAGTGTACAGCGTGTAAATTGTCCATTGTACATAATCTGTATGAATTAAGGACAGAATGAAAAGGGTTAGACTTGAGACTCTAGATTCTAGACTGGACTTTGTTAGATTGGAATTGGAATTAGGAAATGCCACCCTCGTTCTTTCCCTCCATGACCACGACCACAACCGCTGCCGTTGCCATTGCTATAGTGTAAGCTCAGAGGAATATATATATATATTGGACTGGGACTGGAACTGGAACTGGTACTGGTGATTGTTCAAAGAGAGAGAGAAAAAGAGAGGAAATAATTTGGAATAAGAATACAAAGAGTTTCAAAGACATTAGAATTATTGTTCTCTTGTTCTCTCTCTCTCCTTTTGTCTCTGTTGATTTCTTGAGTTCTTGATTTCTTGTGTTTCTCCGCTGGAAGGTCTAATGAGTGTAAATGGAGAAAGAAGGAGGAAGAGACCGCTCGCCTAATGGCTTTTTTGACACGTTAAAATAAAAGACTTGGAACTCTGTACTCTGTACTCTGTACCTTGTACTTTGGTCTGCTGTGCTGCCAGAAAAAATTACCACCCCTCGTATAATAAATCGGAGAAGGATGTATCCACGAGCAAGGAGCAACGAGCTACGGAGAAAAGCAATGAGGAACCTCCAAGGTAAAAATACACTCTACATTCTACATTCTACGTTCTGCGTTCAAGTGCATCCGTGATGTGTGATGTATGCTGTATGTTGTATGCACTACAGCCTAAAAGAAGAATAAAAACCCTCCTCAAGGCTCACTCACACAATCCAATCCAATCCAAGTTCAACTCACTCACTCACTTGTGGAAATATTTTATGTCCTCCGAGGTTCTGAATGCCTCTACACTCTACACTCTACATATTGTTTCTCCTTGTACACGGTGTACGGGGTAGAAGAAGTGTGAAGAGGAATATGGAACGCATTAACGTATGTATGCACAATGCACAATACACAGTCCACATAAAGCATATAGAATAGGGAATATGACACATTTCTCCTGTTCAGGTTGAAATGCTCCATGTTGAACGTTGGATGTTGGATGTTGAAACAAAGGAATGAGAGGAGAAGAAAGGAGAAAAAATAGCTTTCAGCTTTTACATGCCACATTTCCACATTATTTCACTCATATTACTTTTTTCTCCTTGTTTCTTTTCTTCCATCTTCATTCTTCATTCTACATACATTTTACATGGGCCATTACAATATTTCTACGGCTATGACTATTAATATTACCATGGCTACTGTGTACTAACTTGTCTAGTGTCTGGCTTATCCAATCCAGCATTTGTAGCTTGTAGGTTGTAGATGGATAGATATTTTCATTCTAATTTCCCTTTCTGAATTCTGACAAACTCATCGCTACTCCACGTCCGTGTCGACGTCATTGTAGCGTAGAAAAAATAATGGTCTGCTCCTTCTATTTGGTCTTTAAAGTTGAATGTTGAATGTGAAAGTACTTGTTTAGTACAATGTCTAAATAGAATTGAATCTGTGAGTCATATGCGTAATGCTTAGTGTGTAATGTAATGGCTCTGGTCGAAAGAAGATTTTTTATAGATATTTTAATGGATTTGTAGGTGAACGAGTGACTGACGATCAGTCTAGAGTCTGGAGTCTTGAGGAAATGGAAATGAAGGTGAACGTAAATGTTTCATCTCGCCTTTCGACTTTCGCCCTTTTCAATTTTCCCCCTGTGCCCTGCATCTTGTGCGCCGACGACCTCACGCTCTTGTTGTCCTATGCAGTGTCTAGTGTCTAATGTCTAATTTTTAGAGAATAAAAAGAGAAAATAGAGTGACAGAGGATTTTAAAAAGTATTCCTATTTCATTCATTTAACTTGCATTCATTTCATTTCACAGCTAGTTTACTACCAAATCTATTACATTTTGCCCACGAAATTTAACTCGTTCGCTTTGCTTGACTTGACTTGACTTGTTTCAAATCCAAATAGAAATGTCCCGTTTCTTTTTCTTTTTATAATTCGTCGTACAGCGTACAGTGTAGATTGTAGAGTGTAGAGTGTAGATATGCGGAGGGGAATTGAAGCTGGGAAGTGGAAATGTGACGCTATTATTTTACACGTCGCATTAACAATGAACATTGAACATTGAACAGTAAACATGTGATGTTATGATTGTGGCTCGGTGTGGCTTTTGACTCTTGGTGTTGGGTGTTTGGTGTTTGTGCATCGGATGAAAGATGAAATTCATTTATTCTGGTCTCCCGTTTCATCTGTCTTGCTCATTGCTCAGTTTACTCTTTACTCTTCACATGTTTGTCGCATTGTCGGAACTGTTGAGCCAGAGCGGACGCATATTATACAATATGACAGAGGTGCGTAAATGGTAAATGGTGAATGGTAAATGTACACATAAAGAAGACGGGGAAAGAGAAAAGATATTTGATGTTTCTCCCTGCTCATTTGTCTCGTAGTTCGTAGTGTTCTGCGAGGACTACTGGAGAAGTATGGGCCTGACGATGAATTTGTCTCTCTCTAGACTCCAGACTCTAGACTCTAGACTCTAGATGACTTTCTCAAGTACAAGTACGAGTACTAGGAGATGGAGAATGTGAAACAGCAACATGAACAGCAGAACGAGAAGGAGAATAAGACACAAGTTGTAGCAGTAATAATAATAGTAATCTAGTAGAGGATGGAGAAACGTCCCATCTGTTTTGGTGACAGGAGCAAACCAATTTGCAACCCGCAAATGTATAAAAGTGGTCTAGTATTTCTTCCCTCTTGCCCTGGCTCTCCGGCTTTTTAGCCCGCTTCCGAATCCGAACCCAGATCCCAATTCCAATTCCAATGCGGTTTCCTTTTGCCCCTTTCCTTTCTCACCCAGCTCAAATTCAAATTCAACCCCGAGAAGGAAAGCGAGCAGATCGCTTGTTGGTGAGTGACTGATTGTTGGACTCAACTAAACTCGGGATGAATCGGGCGGAATGAAACAATCCGTAAATTGAAATACGATCCCTGTTCACTGTGTTCACATTTAAAATAGAAATGCAACAGCAAAAGGAACACAGTCTTATCTCATACTCCGCTTCAGTTTCAGCTTAAAATGCAGACAAAACATAGAGTGACGGCTCCAAGCTCCAAACTCCAGCCTCGAAACGAAAGCTTTGGAACTTGGGACACTGTGCATAAAATATGACGGGTAGTAAGTAGTAAGTAGCAATGGAGTTTTGTTTCGATTCCGATTATCAATTCCGATGACGATTACAGATTAATAGTGGGATTTTATTAGTGTATTATTGCTGTGGAGGGAGAAGATGGATGAGGAAATTTTTGTTGATGGTTGATGCCATGATGACGAGGACAAATCTATCTGTGTTCCCTCTATTCATTCTAGTCATAGCCAAATATTGCTAAATTATTCTTGAAGAACCACGAACTATGAACCACGAACCACCCAACCAGGATAAATGAGTAATGAGTAATGCTCACAATATCAAAACTACTGATATTACGAGGCTCCATGTAAATAGTAAATAAGCTTGTACAATGTGCCTACATGAATTTATGGATTAGAATTCAATGTTTCATGTTCAGTGTTCAATGCTCAATGCTCAATACTCAATACACAGGGGTTTTTTATCTCACCAACTCCTCAGTGGAAGTTGGAAGCTAGAAGCTAGAAGTTGGACGTTGGACGTTGGGAGAGCGAGAACTGGGTTCATCAATATGCTCCATCAATAAACAAAGAGCAATCCATATTGTGAAAAATTAATCCTCATGTACATAAATTATTCCTTTTTATATTGCCACTCCGATCGCCACCAACAAAACAAAACTCAACACTCAAGACAACAGCTCGCTAAATAAATATCATCACAACCTGTTCACCCTTCACTGTGCAATACTCACTGCTCAAGTTGATGCCCACGCAGATAACAGCTCAAAACACACAGAAGAGCTCCGCATACATAAAGTTACTCTTTACCTCCCAATAAAAACCTCAGCTCAATGCTCAACCTATACTCGATACTCCAACTTTGGTGTCGTTAAAAACACTGGACACGGACCACTCTTTTCCATTTTCTATTTTCCGTACGTTTACTTCAATGTTCAATGTTCAATGTGCAATACAGAGTGCAGAGTCCAAAGTCCGGAGTACAGGAAGGTGATTTACCATACAAGTTTGCATGCTCTTAAATTAATTAGCAGGCTAAGAGTTTCTTCAACGCACAGGTATTTGTGTAGTGTGTAAATATTCATAATTTCCATACGCAACCCCGAACCATCCAAATGCAGATCCAGATCCAGGATTTTACCCAAGTTTCTACGTCTAGAGTCTAGAGTCTAGAATTTAGAGTCTACCTCCCACACAGAATTCTCAACGCTCAATGCTCAATACTCAATACTCTCTCTGACATGACTACAATAAAGACAGAAAGAAAGAAGGAAGAGGAAACACTGTCCGCTTATTAATGCACACATTAAAAGTATCAAGTCTTAAACCTGTAAGAATTTTACTTGAATAGTGGGAATAATTAATAAACGTGGCTTATTCATGTTCGGTCTTCAGTTCCTGGAGTCTGGAGACTAGAGACTGGAGACTGGAGACAATAGAAATACTGATAAAACCAAGACAAAAACGAAGGCGACGACCAACAAGAAGAGAAAACATGGAAATATTATACATTAGTAAATAGAGTATCCAAAAAGTGCATGCACATTGTACATTCTACAAGCTACCTACAATCTACAGAGAATAAATAATACATGATGCACCCGGGGAAAATTCAGAGAGTGACGAGAAGACTTTTCCTTCCTTCGTCTCTTGTCTCTTCTCTCTGGTCTCTAGTCTGTATAAAAACGGCGTCATTCCAAATCAATATCCTTTACTTATTGATTCCAATTCAACTCGCTTCATTTCCTTTCATTTTATTGTTCATGTAGCAAATACAAACTAAAACAGGGTGGCTGATAGAATATCTACAGTCTACAGTCTACAGCACAATACAAGGCAGTACAATAAAAAATACAATGGCAGCACAAGACAAGACAATACAAATACAAATACAATCCCAATGCAACGCACATTACATTACATTAAACCCTGTTGTGTGTAACAGTGTAACACGTTGCCCCCGAGCTTTATTGTTAGCTCCAGTTTTTGTTGCAGTCTGAAGTTGAAAGTCGAAGCTTAAGCCTCCGCTTTTTATCTGAGTTTTGAGTTTGGAGTTTTGAGCATTCGTCAATTTCCATACGGATTATGAATTTATGAATCTTGTACTTATGCACTTGTTTTATTTTTTCATATTTATTTCCCCATTTATATAGCAAAAGATAGGCTGCAGAAAAATAGATACAATAATTCTCTAGGCTCTCGGCTCTAGGTAAACAGATAAATGCGTATTTTTACTCCCGAAAAATGCAGTTGCTCTAGAATGTAGAATGTAGAACGTAGGATTTTGGAGCTTGAATTGAGAATTCAATGTTTGTGCTAGTGGCAGTGGCTCCTTTATTTTTATCGTTTATAAATACACAGAATACAAATAGAAATAGAAATACAAAAGCAAAACAAACAGAAATAGAAATAGAAGCGGTGGATAGAGAATTGAATTGAGAATTGAGAGGATCAAGCGGATAAGCGAACAGGTAGTAAATATTCATATGTGAAAGGATACCCGGAGAGCAATTCTTTTTTTTTCCAGGGTAGTTCGCCCTCTTTGACTCTCTCTCTCTCTATCTATCTCTCTCTCTCTCTGTTACACAGTTTCTCTCATTCCTCGTGCCTTTTCTTCCACAAAGGAAGAGAGCAATAAAGGAACCATCAGCCAGCCAACTTACATGAATACAAATACGAATACGAACATGAGGAACCCTTCCTCTGGAATCATACCAACGTACAATGTACAATCTACACGATACATTGGTGGAGGTTGTTGTAGTTGTATTTGTAGTTGCATTCGCATTCAAACTTTAATTATAATTCCGATTCAAGTGCCTTTTAGAGCGACTAGATACTAGATGCTATTTACTATTTATTTACTATTATTTACACGGTGCATGTTCCGTGTTCGGGGTCTACAATATTTCACAGAGAACAGAGGCAACGTATTTGTGCTCCCTCCTCTGTGTTCTGTGCTTTCTTTTTTATATTCTGTATTGTGCACCGTGCACTGTGTACACTATAGAAATTCACGTTTGTAAACGGTAAACGGTGAATTGTAATGGTAATTGACTATGTAAAAGATGATGTATTTTTTATTTACATTTAGACTTTGAGTTTTCTCTCCTTTTGAGTCTGGATCTGGATCTGGATCAGAATTTGAATGTAGATTGAGATCAAAAATATGTAGAATGTACCTAGAATTTGCAGGCTTGGAAAAGGGGCCTTGTAGATCAAGAGAAAAAGAAGTCAGCTCGACATTCGGCATTCGACATTCGGCGTTGCATAGGTTGTAACTGGTAGGTTGTAACTTGTAGGCAAGAGACGAGAAACTGTTGTCTGTTTGTCTATTGACTCTCACAACAATAAAAACGATAAAAATGGAAGAGAGGACAGGACGTGTGCGGATGAACTATGGCAATTGTCGATTGACGATTGACGATCAATGTATGATGCATGGTGCAGTCAGAACATATCGTAATATCGTGTGTAATGTTCAATGTAAAAAACGGGTGAAAAAATATGGATATGAAAAGGAGAGCGCCCATGCAGAACACAATGGAAAAAAGGAACAGACAAAACCAAAACCAAGGGCTCCAGACCAAACCCAACCAAACCAGACCAGAACCAGTCAGTCAATACTATTAAGGATGATGGATCATAAAGCAATCATAGGAGGAAGTGTATGCACAAAACAAAGCTCAGTGCACAGCGTATTTGAACATGAACATGAGCTGGAGCCATATCACAACTATCATCATTTTAATCATCCTTACATCAGCCGTCAGCCGTCAGCCACTGCATCACTACTACTGTCTTCAACCCCGTCGTCTTTTCCTTTCTCGTTTCGGGTTGGACATGATTTTCTTGCTAAAATATACTTTTTGATACAATGTAAATCACATGTAATTCTAGATTCTAGATTCTAGCCGAGGCCAAAACTTGGAATCCGGGAATCCCTTTTTATCCCTTTTATACATTAGGAATTATCAGTGTTGTATTGTAATCTGATTAAATGTAATCTAGATTACTAGATTACAGATTACAGATTAAATCTGTAATCTGT
>JAQGBH010000422.1:0-52292 GCA_034698265.1 Sminthurinus aureus | reverse complement strand
CGCTACAGCTCTACAGCTCTACAGTTCTACATTCTGCAGCAGCACTACATATCCATTATCTATATATATATGCACACTGCACACACATACACACACACTGCACCGTGATCATCAAAAAACCACAAGGAACCAACCAAAAAAATGTTTCATTTTTTAGCAACTTGTCAAGGATTTTCTTATTTTATGCACAATGCTCTATTTTTTGCCAATCTAATCCAATCCACTCCCATCCCAAAACGTCCAAAAGAGCACACACGTTTTGCATACACTCGTAAAAAATGGCATCTACTCATAATATATTGTTCTTACCATACTCCGTACTCCAGTTTTGGAATACAGTGCAAAATAAAGTGCGAATTTTAGATTTTAGACGTTCAGAAATGTACGAAGGTTAAAACTCTTTTAAACTTTGACACATCGCTAAAGTATCTAACTCGGTGTCTCAGGTAATTAGTGATGAGCACACAAATTAATTCTTTAAACTTTGAAGTGGCCGCACATTGCCTTAAATCATAAATCGTACACATTGGTGCGACACCATAAACACAGAGATTTTGAAGCTATCCGCCATTTTTAGCACCATTCACGAAACACGGAATTACATGCAAATTTTGCAAATTCTGTATTTTATATTCAGTAGGAATTTAACGTAGGAGTGTCAGCAAATGTTCACGTCCCCTTCTTCAAACAGCAATCAGTAGTCAGAGGTTTTGGCGCTTTTTAAGCAATTTATAATGGCTGTTGATTATTTTGCATATAAAAGGGAATAGTGAATACGTAATACATGGACATTGTACAATGCACCATTTAAAATGATACAAAATGAACACTTTGTACATGATTACACTGACGATTAACAGGTTATGTGAGTTCTTTTTTTTTGCCGGTTTGTAGTTTGTAGAGATTATTTGTGAATTTTGAAGGATAAAGGATGCCTTGTTCATTGCTCATGGGTTTTTATCTACATTCACAATTACAGTTTACAACCTTTGACAGGAAAGTAGCCCTTAGCTATAACAGGCATGAATATGTCATGTACAATGTACAATGTACATTTATATAGATCATGCTTTATGATTTTTGTTTACAGCTTGTATATTTTGTATATCTTTGTATATTTGACTCTCAAGTTGAAACTTGAAATCAAGTTCAATTCAGGTTATGAATAGAGTCACAAAATGAACATTTTGTCAAATTTTGTAGTATTATTATTATACATTATAAAGCCATTTGAATTTTAATGAAACATTCTGAATTATGACTAGTCATAAAATTTAGATCATTCTTCTCGCTCACGTTTATTTGTTACCCTCTCTTAGTACAATTTTATATAATAGAATGTGAATTATGTTTATGTTTCATAATTTATGTATATTATACTAAGCAGATTTTTGCCTTTGAATTAGCGCCCACAACCAGTACTGTACACTATACACATTTACACAACAAGGGAGGATAAAAGTTTCAATTTTTGAAATAAAATGGAAAAGGAAACACAAAATGACTTTTTGTGTAGTTTATTGTGGTCTGGTGCATAGTACATAGTACATTGTTCATAGTAAAGTAAGTTCTCAATACTTACTGCTTATAAACCTATGTACATATAGAGAAACATGCTCAAGTAGTGTGTTTTTTTGGTATGTGTACAGATAAATAAGATTTACTTCCCCATGACACACAATCCCCCAGCACATTATAATATTATAATAAAAAAGTAGAGTACAGTTTGAAAGGGGAAAATTGTGTAATGTAGAATCTAGAATCCAAACTTTCATCTGATTTTCGAGTCTTTGAGTCTTTGGGTTTCCAGTCCTGATAAGATAAGCAACGACGTTTAGAGTTTACGGTTTACAATTTACACGCTCTCTCCTTCGTCATATCCACATTGTGCATACACACACGTATGGCGTTTAGGCATGAAATTCTTAACTTTCTCTTACCTCCTTTTTCGTCACTTTTAATAGGGAAGGAAAGTCAAGTATACTTTTCTGGTTAAACTACGAGTCACTATATCTGTATATTGGTCATATTTCATAGGTGTTCTTTTCCCCTTATTTTTCTCTCAGGTAGAAAGTAGAATCTAGAAAGCAAGTCGATAGAATTGGGGAAATTGTACGTATTAGTGTAGTATTTATTCCATTTACCATTTATTGGTACTCTGGTCGATTTTGAAGTTTGGTGTTTGGAGTTTAGAGTTTGGAGTTTAGACAGTTCTTTACAGTTTTTGAAAATGGGGAGAATTCAAATCATTAATAATCGGGGCCAATTTATTGATTCCATGTCAAGCTATCCAACGAGCTATTCCTCTGTTTTCATGTTTTGACTGTCAATTCTGAAGTCTAGAGTGTAGAGTGTAGAGTCTAGACTAGAATTCAGGTGAATTTCAATTACTAGAAGCAATATGTACTGCATTTGTGATAGTGGGACAGACTGGTAATATTATAGGATTGTGTATCATCTTTTTAGTTCACAACGTCAGGATGACGTAACGTGAGTAAAAAAAAAGTAAGTAATTTTTGTATCTCCATCAGGTGTACTTGTAGACTCTAGACATTACATATGTATCAATGTCAATATACGTACATATATTATCTAGCTGTAAAAAGTACAAACAAAGCTCTGTAGCATGTACAATGCACAATGCACAATGTACAATATTGTTCAATAAAAAAGCTGTAGGAAATTACATGGATGTTATTAATCCGCTATTGCCCATCTAAGCTTTGACTGAATGATAAATAATAAATAGAAAAGTGTGCAGAGGTGAATCGTGAATAGTGAGTAGTGAATAGGTAATAGGCAGTAGGCAGTCTAACGTCTAACCCTCTTCTGTCTATATGATGACGTTGTCTGGATGAAATTGTAAAGGGTGTCTCGATTCTCCATGTACATAGATCTAGATGTAGATGTACATTGGACAAGGATACATACGAATTACGAATGTGTGGAATGACGTAGACTGTAGAATGTAGAATGGTGTTTTATGTATCTGTGTGTAGTGAAGTAGATATATCAATCTTGGTTGCCAATATCAAGAGAGACAGGGACTTGGAATTAGATGGGAAAATGTGGGCGAATGAATTTGAAGGGATGATGATTCATCAAGTGGGGCTTGCTCTTCTCCTCTCTTCTCTCCTCGTTCTATCCTTCCTTTGCATGATGCACGAGCACGAAAGGACAAAAAAGGGAGAAGAGGAGGCGGACTGACGAAAAGCATACATATTGCCTGTCCGACTCTTCCATTCTCCGACTCTCCGACCTACAGCCTAATTATTACTTTGTCCTCTTAATACACTCATAATGTACAATGTGCACACATATTAGTAGTTCAGTATTGATCACTGGATCTGAAACTGGTAGTGGTTTCTGTAGTATGGAGTATGTACATACAAATCATGATTTCATTCCCTGTTTCTAATCCACGTCCCGCAATAAAAAATCCATGTGGATATACGTACACAATATGCATGTTAGTAGACTCAGTTTTTTTCTCACTCACTCCACGTCTTTCTCTATCTCTCCTCGAATCTCTAGATTCTCTCTAGATTCTAGATTCTAGATTGTAGGATCTATCAATATACATTGTAGACTAATAGGCTAGGAGTGACAGACAAGAAAAGAGGGACAAACTGAAAAAACTACCCATGTGTCACTGACTCTACTGCATTTCTTTGCGTCCCGTTTTTACCTTTTCCTTTTTCCGTGTTTGATTTTTGATACTATTCCAGCTTCTCCTTAAAACTGTGTATGATAATAGTTATAAAAATTTCATTTTGTTTTGTTGTTTTGAATACAAGACACTCTGTCTGTTCCGTGGATTGGGAATTGGGAATTGGGATGTGAGTGTGAAAATTTTTCAACATCAGTCAGTTTTTTTAGATGCAATCATATGGCACTCTGCATTTCTCGATATACGTTTGAATCAAGATTCCAGAATCAAGAATTAGAGCAAAAGATTGATAAATATGATTCTATAATGAAGAGTAAGCATCGACACTCGACACTGTAAACGTTTATGCGTAACGCACCTACCGTGAAAAAGCTGTGAAATTTTTCGTTTTCGGTGCTACATTGAATTCTATCAGTACCCGTATCAGTGCCCGTATCGGTATCAGTAAGTTGACAAGGGAGTGAGAGATTGAGATGTATTGAATAGGGAAGAGAACCCTGTGTTTTTGCTAGTTCCTAGTGGATTAGTTGATGCAGACTCTAATGCAGATGTATAGATACAGAGACAGAGACGGCGAGGACTACTACCCAGATTTTCTTTTGGGAAATGGAAAAAGCCAGCTCACTCGTTCACTGGCTCCTACTTAGTTTTACTCTTTCACTGAGGTGATACACTGATATCGTATCAGTATAGTGGAGTGGATTGGATTGGATTGGGTTGAAGTGAACAGTACTTTTAACTTTCATTTTAAGAGATAACAGTCCACATTTATAAATGTACATTGGGCATTGGGCATTGAGCATTGTGAATTGAGAGCTGTAAATGCTGGATATGTTGAAGATAGAGGGAGGAGATGACACAAGAAGTGCTAACATTTCCCTGTCTGTATCTCAATCGTCAAGAACAGAGCGTACAGCAGCAGTTGTAAATGGTTCGAGGTAACAGAGTTGTATAAATTGTGCTACTACTCTCAATACTCAATGCTCAATGCTCAGTACACACGCGTACGCGTACTAGCATCCCCACGCGTGTTTCATAAGAAACGATAGATACCCACGCTCCTGATATCTTTCTTCAGCATACTTTTCTTCCTTTCACCCTCTCATCTCTTCAGTTTTGAACAGTGTTCTGTGTTCAGTGTTCAGTGTTCAAGCGTCAAGCTACATGAATAGGAAAACAGTGTACACTTTTCATCATCTTCATCAGGAACTGAATTTACTATTTTTCTAGCTTCACAAAACTGTAGTGGCGGCTGCTTGTCTTCTAATTTCCACTCGAAATATATTGTGAAGAAACCACAACTAAAAACTATGTGTTACATGATATGATAAGGGTGTACGATGTACAATGTACAGGGTACAAAATATATGCATGAGTCCATTCACTATTCATGAATGAATGTCAATAGAACTCCTAAAACTGTGGCTTGAAACTAAGACAATAAGTTAAAATACACATGTGCAATCTGACTGTGTGTATAGAAAAAACATGAACTGGACTGGACTGACTGTGAATTTTGAATTGTGAATATCTAAAGCCTTAAATTTAACTTGCTTGGTTTTCCATTTTTCATTGTACTAATACAAAACATAGAACTAAGATATGAGGAGGAAAATTGTCGACTGTTGATTGTAGATTGTAGATTGTAGATAGATGCAGAGGCATGTCATTGTGCACGCACAGCATACACAACCACACAACACACACGTCATTTATTTCTTTACAACGTGTATCATATCATATCGCATCACATCCTCATCACAAATAGGGTTTCTTTCATTAAAAGCGAAACGCGAGGTTTTTATTACTTGTGATGTATCATTCTATCTATCTATCTATCTATCTCTCGGGTTGTTATCTAATACTCTCTGGTCTCTGCTCCTTCTGTAACATCCAGATAGCTCCAGTGTACACTGTACATTAAATACCGGCAACTTTGCTATTGTTCATCCTACAGATGGATGAAAAGATGAAGTGTGTCAAACGCATGAATGTTAACATTTTCGGTGCATATTCCCGCATGTTGATAGTGTACAGTGTACACTGTACACTGTGCATGGGTTCGTGGTAAACAATACGGTCCACAGTCCATATGGTAAATGTGTGATGACATCTCAATACATCTCAATTACATAGATGGAATACCTTGAGTGTAAACAATGATAATTAATCCTTTGTACGTTTTCTATAATTGATCTTCATCCTATCTATAATACTCGCCCTTTCATTCTAGGCTATAGACGCATGTTGGCAGTTGGAACAGGACACAGAATCTTTAAAAGTGTTTACCAATATATTTGTCAAGTGTCAAGTGCGTTTAAATTTAGTAATGCAAAGTAGAGCGTTGAAAAACTTGTATGATCACTTTTTTTAATGTTTTTTTATTGTTTGACAAACTTCTTTGTTCACTAGTACATGTATGATATGTTTTAAAGAGTCCTGAGTGCTGTGTGACGCATCTTGAATCTTGAATCTTGAAGTCACTGGATCTTGGATCAAACAAAAGAATGCGCAATCAAATCAAATAAAACGTGTAAAAAATGAGTACGTCAACACGCACATTGCAAACACTTTGTTTACATTGAGAAAAATTCACATTAAAGTTTGTAATTTGATCTAAAACAGTTGATAAAACAAATTTAATGACGCAAGATCAAATTCACAGCTGTAGAATAAAATTACGAAAGATTACGAGCAGCTTTATACATAGAGTATAGAGTATAGAGTCATGAAATTATCATTTTACACGTAATTCGTAATTCACAATCCTATAAATGTACGCAACGTGGATTCAATTTTTCTCACCAAAAGTAAAAGCGTTTCGTTTTTGGCTCAAAAATCCACTCAACATAAATATCGTTACACACGGGACTGGATATTCTATAAATTTTATTTTCATCCATATTGGAATAAATAAAACGAGGGCATGTACAATAGACAACTATATTTATTTGTATTGCACAAGGGATCCAAGTTGTTGTAGATTCTAGATTCTAGACAGTAGGTAGTTTGTTCAGGGAATAAGTGAGAATTCAGTTGTCGCCTTGTTGTCACCTTTCTTCCCTTTTTTCCTTTTTTTCCTTTTCCGATACAGCTGCTCAATATTTACTTAGTTTTGTGCATAGCTACATCATTTACAGATGAATATAAAATGTACACACGTGTAGAAATGTATAAAATATTACCTTTAGATAACGTGTACTTTACTTTTCCATCATCCATATTCCACTTGCACATTGTCAGTTGTGAGTACACAGACAATTACATCCTAAGTATTTTCATGCTATCCGAAGACATGGTGTGATGTCTTTTTCGGATTTATTTGGATTTTTAGGAACTATTTTTGTACTAGTGATTATTGTCTGCCTCGTGTCTCGTGTCTCTTGCTTCGTACCAGAGTAAACAGAGTTAAGAGAGTGAAGAGAATGAAGAAGTAACAGCGAAAGTCAATGAAGAAAAAATATTGGATGGTGAAATGAAATGACACATTTTATGATTATTGACATAGAATTGTGATTGTAACTCTCTAGTCTCTAGTCTCTAGTCTCTAGACTGTAGGTTAGTCGAGTCACAAGTCAGTTTATAAGATACACGTTGGAAATTCGTATCTATCTAATCTGAAAAACATAATGAGAAAATATTGAGTTTATTCTCATCTTGAAGTAGTTGATCCTCTTTTTTCCTTCTCGTTAGTTGCGGGCCGAGGGCAAAGTTTGTGCCCCAAGTCTCAATTCTCAATTCAAATGAAAGGCGAGTGAGCGGCCTTTGTCAACTTTATAAACAAATATAGTAGAATGGTACATAGTCCGTGCTGAGATGATACATGTATGGAATATGTGACTTTCCTCACGTAATATTAGTGGTGATAATAGGAATAAACACGCTTGTACAGTACACTCTGTATCTGTTCCAACCCAACCCAACACTAGTTCCAATTGGTTTATATGTACATGCATATTAATCCATAAATATGCACTGCATAAATAGACATGCATTATCAGTGTGGCATGAAAATACAGCAGATGTGTCACACTCGTGCATTACGGGGTTCATATTATGCATTTTCATTGCATGTCAAATGCCTGGAGGAACTGGAACTGGAGCTGGAATTAGAATTGAAACCCCATTGCCCATCACCCATCATCCAAACAAATATTACAAATGGCCATCCCTAATTCTAATTCTAATAGTTATCAGTTATCAGCTTACCAATTTTTTCCTTTCCCACCTCCTCCTCTTCTTCCTCCTCACATGAAACCCAATGTGTTGTGTCTGATGTGGAAGGATCTGGGACTGCAGAGTGAAAATTGAGAAGCCGACTATCTGTAATGCTCAAAAATGTCACAATAATGCAAAACGCTCTCAAGCAAATTATATATGAGTGATATACGATATAAGATATGTCAAAATCAACTATTGACTACAGCAAAAACAAAATGAGTGTTTAACGCAGAACCAACTGACAATCAACTATTTTTGTACCAAAAACATTGTAGAAAAATCCTGTGTCACTTGTCACTTGTCACAGATAAAAATTATGTGTTTGCCCTTTTGACAGTATTTTTTATCGTGATTAAAAAAGATCAATTCCCTTAATGATATATGATGAAAATACTCTGCCTTTGTTACTATTCTAGATTCTAGATTCTAGATATTTTCCATTTAAATTTACAAACCTTTGTACCTTTGTAGGAAAAACCGTAAAACAGAAAATACACACCATTTTACCATTTTATTTTAAATCTACGTAAGTGGACTTATTTAGTCGAATTATTGTTATACAGATAACAGAAACAGACGAGTATTTACATGTAAACTCGCGGATTCTACGGATCAAATGGAAATGAATTTTGTGAATATTATGATATGGTACGGTCAAAGACAAAAGGAGGACAGAAATCATCAGACAATTTTACTGGACTCTAAACAACAGCTGGACTTTACAGTAGCACTTTGAGCTTTGAGCTTTCAGTTTTGAGTATACATTTAACATTTGAAAATTTTTGGAAGGAGAGATAACGTCATTCTGTCTGTTCTGGAGGACTGAAATTGACAATGTCAGCTTCAGTTTTTGTCCAATGCCACCACTTACGTGTACATTGTACATTGTACACATATTGGTGATTGACGATCAAAGAATAGAAACCAAGAAACGCAGTTAAAATCCTACGGTTAGTTATTTTATGACATTTGTGCATATGTACACGACTATTTGTTCTTTCCGTTTTTGGTTTTTGGTGTATAATGAGAGACAAGGGAATGGAGCACACACACTGGGCATTGGGCATTGGGCAAAAAATAAATAAGAGAGGAAATAGAGAGAAATGAAATGAGGTTGCCTTTTGAGTTGAAAATGTGACGAAGCTGTTATGATAATATAATTATTGAGTCCACTTTTCGCTAGAACTAGAGCTAGAGCTACAACCAGAACCAGAGTTGAGTGAGAGAGACTGAAAACAACATTTTCATTTTAGTGTTATCAGTTCTGCTCCTAACATGAAATGAATGAATAAGTCAATGAAGAGTAAATGAATGAATGAAAGAACGAAATGAAACCGGTGAGCCAAGTTGAAGGCTATTCACTCTGTAGTTCCGGTCCTGTCTTTTGTCTAATCGTAAAACTGTGTACTGTGTGCAGCTAACTTTCCTAGTCCAGTGTCCAGTGTCCAGTGCTCTGTCGCTTGACCGAGCTTGACTTGGCTTCATCCTCTACTCTGCTCTTTAGATTTTAGACCTATTTATTCAATAAGGATGAGAGGCTCGCGAGAGTTTTGAAAAGTGAAAAGTTCATACAAGGTGGGTGGACGACAGATATGAATTCATGTAGAAAATCATATGAAGATCACTTGATATTCCTGGTTCCTGGTTCTCTGGTGCTTATTTATGAAACTGCACATTGTACATATATATTCTGTCTACAAACACCAAGTAAAAATGTTAGATATTATGTGTATTCAAAATACATCAATGCCAATGTGGGAGGTTATCTTATGACGTGTCTTTCAAACTTGATCAGATGCACACAAATACTATATACACAGATATTTATACCGTACTTTATGCACGAATATGTACAATACAGATTGTAGATTTTAGATGGATACATTTGTAATGTGTAGCAGTAGCAGTAGCCGTAAGCATACAAAAGATACAAGAGTGGGACATTGGACATTCGATCACCACCCTCTGCGATATCACGCAAGATAAATGGATCCTGACCTAATTGAAAATTGCAATTATGAGAGCCTCACAAAAGGAGACCACCGAAAACCGAACACTGAAATTGAAGCTACATACAAAGTTAAATACATACATATAGACGTGTATACTATATACTATATGCTATATCTTTTATACCGGAGTCTGTTTCCCTATTTTCTTCATGAGTTATACTAAAACATTTACAGTTTTACTATGCACACTGTACACTACATGTATAACACGTTGTATCTTTTTATTTAGAAGGGGAAGAGACAGACAAACGGGGAGATGGACAAAGATTGGAGATGGGAGATGGATTCGTCCAAAAAAAGGTAAATATCTATAATTTGAATGAATGAGCCAGTTAAAATTTCAATTAGTTTTAAGAACTCAAAACGTTACTGTTGTGAACGACATTAAATGTTATTATTAGATTTGTAGAAGAATTGATAACTGCCTACTGTCCGCTGTCTACACATTATACACTCAATCCCCAATAGCAAAACTGTGTGGAATATCTGTAGCAATCGAGAACCGAGAACCGAGATAGAGAGGGACCGATTGAGAATTCTCGTCCATCCTTCACCTCTTCAATCTTCAAAACAGCTGCCGCCGAATACCGAATCCGAACTAAAGTATATAAATTCCATGCGTGTATGTACTCATGTCCAAAATTACTGTACGTTATACTAGTAGAAGTGTACTGCACTGTATTGTACCATTACCTATACAGTATACAAACTAGACTTTCCAGAATGAAAACAAGGAGAAAAGACACAACTTTAAGCTCTAGAAGGTAAATTACCCTTCAATTTTCAAATCAACTGATAAAGTAATTATACGTAATTATTTTGGTGTACAAAGTACAGTCGTAAGTCTAAAAAGTACGTACAATGTGGCATTGAGCACTGTACAAAAGTATACCTAGACCAAGTGACAGTAATCTTCATTAGAGCCATGTTAATCTTTAATGTGAGTCTTTGAATAAAATGCTCAATGTTCAGTGCTCAATTGGCCGATTGGTCGATTTTTTTAACGCACGGCACATTTTTTATTGAGAACCAAATTGCATGTAAAAATTGAAAATGTCAACTATTCTAGATTCTAAATTCTACATTCTAAAGACATGTACAAAATAATATTATATTGATCATCTGGTAGCCTAGAGTCTAGAGTCTAGAATCTAAAGTCTAGAGTCTGGAGTCCGGAGTCTGGAGTTTGGATTACTCAATGTTTTTCACATGCAGTATATAATACATACCCGATAATTTAGATTTATTAGAGTATCTTGGGCAAGTGTACATGAAATGTACAGTTGACAGTGTATGTTGTGAGTAGGGAGTCGAGTTGATGATATCGATGAATGCAATCACATACAAAACACAAAATACAGTGTACATACATACGTATGATTTTACAGAGTAATCCGATTACATTATTATTATCCCTAACACTCGTAAATAATGTATTGAATCAATACAATTAACTCACACACTCAAAATTCAAACATTTCAAACTCCCACAAGTACAGGACACAGAAGCACTGCCTGTTCTATATATACACCGAGTACAACTGCAGATTCTAGATTCTAGTTTTAGTCAACGACCTGCGATTTATCTGTTCTATAAAGTTGTGAAATGTTTAAACCTGATTACCTACTTGTACAAATTGTACAAATCAGGAACCACGGCCAAATTAGTAACGAGGGAAAGTTGAAGTTGGTCCACAATACACAGTATATTACAGTGCTTCACTTATAATGTGCTGGTTACTGTTAGCTGTTAGTGGCAATTTCATTCACCTACAGATGAAACTATACTATTTTGTTACTTTTGCATATGTAGCATTCGGTGAAACATGTATCTATGTACTTATGTATTACCTGCATAAAAATGTAAATCGTATCACTTTTCAGTCAATACAAAACCTGTGCAATGGATAATAATCAGTCTTTTAAAATGTCCAGTGTATGCGTAAATGTTGGATTTTCAAAGCTCAACCCAGCGACCAGCAACCAGTGATGACGCATCGTCCACTCATGAAACTCAAAACTCCAAGCTCAATTCTGTCCTATCGTACCACATAAGATTATGTAATGAGATGATTGGTATAAGTTTCAACGCACATGTATTTATACTTTATACTTTATACATGAATTGCAAACAATCCACTTGGATTAGCTTCTTACTATTTCCCATTGTTCTTCTCTGTCTGAGATCTGAGTTCTGGGTTCTGAGACAGACAGGCCAGAGAGACACATGTCCATTATTTGTAATTTAAAATCTCTTCTGTTCCACCACTTTTTGTCTGTCACTCATACATGTACCTTGACAACTGCAACCTGTACCCATGTACCTATGTATATCAAGTATTATCAAGTGAGCAAAACATGTGGTGCATTGTGTAAACACTAAACACAGGTAGAAGGCATACTTGACAGGTCTGGAGTGTCAATTACAGGGGTTGATATCGTAGTCGTTTTGTAGTTTTGTACTTCTCATATCTACAATCTACATGCATAATAAAGATGTAACAGAATATGTAATCAAATGCTGTAATATTGTATGTGCAATGTATGTATTATTGTGCTATTGTCATGTGTATTTTATAATGCAAAATGACAATCACGTGCAATCTGCACCGGCACCGGCACCGGCTCATATGCTTTGTAATTCTGGACAAGTTAAGTCAAGTCGCAGTCAGAGTTAAAGTAGCCTAAATAGTCAATACATCGGAATACAGAGCAGCTCTTACAATGGGCAGTGTACAATGTACCCTATCCGATTTCACTTGTTCCTCGGTCCATAGAATAGAAAAGATAGAGAAAGGGAAGACGAATACAATGGAACGGAAGCCAATAGATTTACTTGAAAAGTCAAACGTGATGTAATGGAAGTGCACACATTTATACATATATCTACATAGCGGTATGATGAAACTACAACCTTATAAAAGGGATTGAGAATTGAGAATTTATAATGTAGAATGGATAATGGATCAGGAACCCTTCTCCTTTGTTCCTGCTATTATTAAGTAGTTACTTGAGGTTGAGGTTGAAAAGGAGGAAGATAGAGAAGAAAGATAGATGATGATGATGACGATGGTGTATTGTATAGAAAAACAGGACGGTTGGACTGGATTGGATTGGACTGGATTGATGTTTGATTGTGAGTGCAAGTGCAAGTGCAAGTGGGTTTGGGTTTGGATTTAAACTAACTTGATGTACGCGTGAAGTGGCCGCGTGCATGGGTGCATGTTTACTTATGTAGTTGATATTTGGTATTATTGTTTGTGACTGTGAATGAAAGAGCTTGCGTGTGCTTCTGTTTGTACTTGTATTTCTATTTGTATAATAATATAAAGACGGATATTGTGGAGAATTATGGATTTCGTCTCTAACTTGATAGTTGGAGTTGGTAGTTGATCGTGGATAGTTTTGTGTATTATGTATTATGTATACTGTACAAAGATTCGAAAGTCATTTGACTTTAAATCCTGTATAAAAGCATCAAGCGGGAAAGGGTTAAACTATTACTTTATAATTTCATACATGCATGTGTATTTAGTATGGGTTATATATTTCCCCTTGACTTTTACTTTATATTCTAGATTCTAGATTCTAGTTTCTAGTTTTTTGAATGTGGGATGTAAGTGTGTATCTAACTGCTACTGTCGTGTGATACTGCAAGCGTGTAATAACAAGTGAGAACTGAATGCAGGATTACTGTGTACTGTGCGGCTTGTTAATTTTTACTTCATATACATTGTACATTGTACATATTTACATCATTTTCATTTTTTCATTACAAAGGTTTTTTTTTCTAATCCGAGACCGGATACTACATGTGAGCTTGAATGAGATTGAGATTGACAAGAGCTAGTGAATGATATAGAGAGAGAAAGAGAGACAGCGAGAGAGTGCTGTGCATTCATTCTATTCGGATTTCCACTCAATTCTCAATTATTAACCCCCCGTTCATTCTTCATTCTTCTTTCGTAAACCATTTCATCTCATTAAACTTTATAATATTTAATTCAACTCAATTAAAACATGCTCCAAATTTTAAACACAATATCGAAAATGCATTCCACGTACATTCGCTTGTACTTTTTACGCACCAAGTGTGACAAAATACACCCGTTCAATTTTCCCTACAATTCTACAATTATTTGGAATTTAGATGGTGACTACGGCTTACGGCAGTTGATAAAAATTGTCAATGTACTTTACATTTTTTGAAGAATTCGTTCGAGGGAATTGACGAGACCACAATGGAAAAACTGTAATTGGAGCAATGCGAGACTGGGGTACAGTGAGACTAGCAGTTAAAGAATTATGTCTGTGGTTTGTAGTTTATCAGGCAGTCAATGTTTTATGTGATCTGAGCTCGAGATAAAGAATTCATTGAGCAAGTTTTGAAATCGTGTTTTACCGCAATTTTGATTTCTATACTTTTTAGAGTTTATAAAACTGTACTCTTTTTGGGTCCACAATCCACATGCATATAAATATCCAATTTTAAAGTACATAATAGTAAAAAAACGTAACTTTGTGCTGTTTTTAAAGGAGTATAATAATCGTTTTGATCCTGTTGCATAAGTGGTTTTTTTACAAAACGTCCTTTGCATAATAATAAAATGTGCATGAATCTAGAATCTAGACTCTGGAATCTGGAATCTGAAATCTACTTGAATGGAAATGCTTTGAGCAGATTTTTTTTCATAAATCTCAATAAAACAGGAAAATCATTGGAGCAAGTAGAAATGAATTTGCGTACAGGATACAGGATTACATAGATTGAATTTCCTACCCAATTCACTTTTCCCCACAAAACACGAAACACAACATACAACACACAACACACAAACGAAACCAAAGGGAAAAGATCTCCTCATGTTCGTAGAAAATGGAAAGCGCGCCCCAAAAACGAGGAGCGGAAAAGGATTTATTTCTTTCAAATTTCTGTACAGATTTTTATTATTTTGTATTTTGCATGTACACATGCGTATACTTTATACTTTGTACTATTGCAAATTTACGAATGATCCCATTATATTTTTATGCATATAATATATAAAATACATGAGAGTTTAATACCTTTTCTTGAATCTTGAGTATAGAGTATAGAAGTTGTGGATGAATCAGATATAATATAAAATATAAACATAGTATAAAAGTGTGTGTAGAGAACTTGTTCAATGTAAGACAAAATCATGACGAGACTTCCAGCACAGATACATGTACATTGTGCTGATTTTGATTCTGATGCTGACTGTGAGCAGGAGGACTAGGATTGTGTAAGTGTATGTAGTATGTACAATAACATGCACCGTGGTATCCCTTTGAACATGGTATCACTGAAATCAAAGAAATAAGCAGAAAACAGAAAGATCTTACCACGTAAAAAGATCCTTCTTTTCTTTTCTTTTCCTTTTTACTTGCTTTTCCTTCCCCGTTTTTTTACATCACTTTAATATAAAATATTTTCGGGTTGCGTAATTCAATAACGCACAGTATAGACGCAGGGGGTATGTTGAAACTGAAATTGAAAACATGAAACAATTTTCCCCTCATTTTGGGAAATCCGAAGGATGCCATACCATACACCATACACATTACACATATCATGCCGTGATATTGATATACAATTTACATTTATATAGCGTAAAGCAGTTACATTGCTAACCCACTTTTACAGTTCTATTCCACACTTTTTTGTATTTTTGTGTTTTTGTATTTTGTATTTTTCTAGTGAACTCAGAACTCATAACTCAGTTGGTGTGCTCCAATTTATTTTTCTAACAAGTTTCTCGTGTCTGTCCTAAAATTAGACAGAAGAGTGTACTTAAGTTTCTTTTTTTAATTTCAACATAGACATTTGGATATAAAAATAAAATAAAATAGTCATCAAGAGGAGGTTGGTTTTATGTTGTATGTTTTATGTTTTATATTGTATGTTGTATAAAACTGCCCTACTAAGATAAACAATTTCTTCACGCCTTAAAATTTGAAATGCTATCCCATGCTCAAAATGTCCTGTCAAAGAACCTACTACTTTGACCTACTACCATAAAATAAAATAAAATGTACAGGCTTTCACTGGTATTTGTCTAATTTGAAACCTGGCGAATGGAAAAATAATTTGGCTTGAGGAGAAAGAAGAGAGGAATTCAAAATACCACAGAGAAGAATATACGAATTACTAGAATCTAAAATCTAGAATCAAGAACCCATCCATGCGTCATTGTGAAGGTGGGATTGATATCAAAAAATTTGTATGGTGTTGAATCATCTTGAGTGTCGGATGAACCAGCTAATCTCAAGATCTCTATTCAAGTTGCCCTAAGAAGACAGATATTCCATCTTTTACTTTCAATAATATGAAAATCACTTTGAAATCCAGTTAAAGTCGGATTTCAATTCCAATTCAAATCCGAATTTCTCATGTTATATCTCAATGTGGAATGCAGATTGAGGTATTGTGATGCATGAAATACAATACACAATGTAGGATTTTGAAGTTTTGTATTAAATCTAATTTTCACACTTGCATTGGTTTCCAGCTTTCCAGTTTAAAAGGTACCGGTTTAGGAGGAGCATGGATTGATGTATTGGCTTTTTAGTTACCTTCTATTTCAAAAAGTATGAAATGCAATATTACTCCAGAGTTTGAACAATTATCTCAGCAAAGAAAAATCAGCTTTCCAATCATTTCGTTTTCCAATTTCCCTTATTCTTCTTTATGTAAAATATAAACAAGAATTTACCTGTACACTTTACATCGTTTTATTTTTTTTCATTTCCATCACCTTGTTCTTCCATTTGTTCCATTTCAATTTATTCATCTCCTTTTGTCCTTTTATAACTGTGTAAACTCAATCTTAACTGTCAATTCTCAATACCTTTTCAAATTATAATGCTATAAAGTCAGTGTAATTTTACCGCATAATACTGTAATTCAAGGCAGTAGTGCAACAACTTTAACAAGCTTAAACATTGAATGCTAAGAGCTAATCGCAAAATTGAACATGATTGTATAGCTTTGTCATCCAGATTTTTGGGTTAGCGTAAAAAGACTGTCTCTGTGTGTGTATTTTTAGGACAGTTTGCAAAACAGGAAACAGAAAAATAGGCCATTAAGCCAAAAGACTCTTCAATCAGTATCAATGGTAATTGATATTCCTCTTTGAATTTTTTTTATCATTTATCCCATAAATAAATCAGGGATAATAATGGAGAAAGTTGGTGAAACAGCAGACAAAACATGACAAAACTGATAATGGCGATTCGGTATTTTAATTTGGATTTGAAGCCAGGCCAGAACTGATACCAGTACAAAAACGGTAAATAGAATATAGATAAAATGACTCAAGACTCAAGACTCAAGTACTTTTGTTCATGTTTCTCCTTTTTGACTTTCATTTTCTGTATTGAGTTTCGAGTTTTGTAGTCAGCATTAAAAATTACAATTTGAGAGCACTCGACTATGTACTACACTTTACATGTAGTTAAAAGGGAAACTGTATAGAAATGTAGCTCCAAATGTATACAATTCCAGCGGAATAGATGTGTTTTTGTAATTTGAGTGTATGGATGTATGGATCATTGTACTCTTTACTTTGTACATACATACATACAGGAGAATGGCGTACTTTCACGTGCATGATTTTGATGGATTAGCTGAAAAAATTCCTAGAGTCTCTCGTATTTACATGTATGACTCGTCATAGCTTTAATCTGACAGTTGAGACAGCTCTTACTTGACACAAGATAGCTAAATTAGAAATGGAGGGAAATTTACTTGTTACATTTATTTTTCTGTTTTGCTTCTTTTTCTATTTCCATTTCTATTTTTCTGAGTTTTTGCTTCTTTTATACATTTGTTTTTTTCACCGCCAGTTTTCCATTTTTCCACTGTGCCATTTTCTGTTTCAAATTCACAACAACTCAATTTTTCATGCTTTATCAAATGTCTCTAAAACAATTCAGTTTAATTGGAGTTGTCCATTGTCCAGCGTTTTCGGAAGGAAAAACTTTTTTTATCATTTCAAAAAGTGTACGTTGTACATAATAAATGTGCCTTATGCATAAAAGATGACAGAATTTGAAAACAGTATGTTACAATTTACAATGAAATGACTTATCACTTATCATCTGCTCAACTATAAAATATAAAATATGCATACATGAGAATCGGGAATAAATTGATTGGTTTAATTCTATTCTATTCACTATATTCAATTTCATGGATATCTATGAGGCTAATGACACTGTAACTCTTCATTTGACTATTGTATATGAGTGACGAGGGAGAAATTAATAGGAAATGAATCCATGTATAACCTATAAACGACGGAGGATAGAGGACGGACGATGCTGGACAAACAAATCGGAAAATCCAAATCCAAATCCACGGGTCAGAACAGAAACCCAGTGTAATGGTGGACTGGGGAAAAACAGGCAGTAAAAGGGAAAGTAACTTGATGTAACCACGAGGTGAGAGTCTCTTTGAGCATGGATGTTTAATATTTGTGTGATAGATAATACATGTTTGAGGTTTGAGGGGAAGCGGAAAATGGGGAATTTGGAAATAGAAACAGTATTATGCTTGTTCGTTGTTTGTGGTGTCTCTTTGGCTTTGGCTTTGGTTTGTGGATAATCGTAGTGACATTTGATGGATGTCCTTTTTGCTCTCCACGTCGCCATCATCACCATCATCATTCTACATTCTACATTGTATCCTCTATGTATTCAACCAAACTCAATCCTCATGTAATAGCGTACAAAATCCTTGTCCCGTATACGTTGCTAGCTGCTACATTTTGAATCCTTAAAGGAAAATCCTCTGCGTCCAGGACAACAAACTATAATGTCACCTTGTCACCACACCGTAGATCGCACACCGTACGCCACATTTGTATTTGTACATTGTACATTCTTCTACCGAATTGCCCATTGACTATTTAATAAACCATTGAAAATCAATATTAGGAGAAGGGACACTGTCTGCGCTTGTTTCCTTGAAAACTATATTTTTTACTCTAGCCAAACACCTTGAAATTTTAATGATCGTTATGAATACGAGTTAAGCAAAATATTCTCCAACAACTTACTTAAGGTTTCAGATGAAAAAAGTGTCCATTTTAAATTTAATACGTACATTTTGTAATCCGCTATCAGCTGAGCATCGTTTCATCCTCCAGAATTTGAACTTGAACTTTAGAAAACAAAATGTTTTTTTTGTAAATAACATTGAAATTTGAAACGATTCTGGTTCTTGATCAATATCATTCGATTTTCCATTCAGAAATTTATTGTTATTCATTCACCTCAGTAGTTGGAGATTGTATATAAGTTTTGGATTTGAAATGTCCAAAGGTTCAAATTACCATTTACAAGTTATACAGCGATAGCTGAATGTATTAATGTACTGGCAGTAAATTACAGTTTTTACCCAGGGGTAAATTTTCTCACAATGGTGTAAATTTTAGCTGTAAAAAACTATCACATTGTAAAAAATACATGCATTGCACATTAAGCGTTGAATGTCTATTTTCCCAAGTTTGAAATTGTAGGTTGTCGCTTGTCGGTTGGTGATTGTTGCAGAGTGTCTGCATGTGTTTATTGTTACTCAATTCTGTGAAATTAACATGCTGTCAATAGACAGTTGACAATTGACAATGATGTCGATTTTGATTTTAAATAAGCAAAAATAAAAAAGAAAACAAACTCGATTACAATAGACAAAATGGACATTCGACGTGGTTGCTGATTATACTTTTTGTACATTTTACATACGGAACACTGTGTAATAATGCTTGTTGGTTGTTTAAAGCGGAAGAAGCGACTAGCCTTGCGGATACTGTATACCCAAATAAAATGTTTAATGACAACAGGACTCCAACTTGAGCTTTTACCTGTAATATACAGCATAATGACACAGGTAGAAAAAAAGAGGGAAACAGCTATAATTTAGTAAATTAAATTTACTCGTAGGTTTCCATTTTCCATGTGAAATAGAGAAAGAGACCGGGATTAAATGGTAAATGTCATAGCAGGTTAATTACGTAGGTTGTCCATGATTCTACAACACAAACATTCACATATTAGATCAAGGGTATAATCTAGAATTATAAAAAGTGTACAGTATTCAATAGGTATCATACAGTCGGACTATATTATATCTTATATCCTTGATCTGTCCATTGATGTGTCTTTGTACCCATTACAAATCCACTTACACTTGAACACTAGTTTCATATTTAGTTGTCATTTTTATCCAGATTTGTAATGCCGCGAGACTCGATCGAGGCTCGTGAGTGGTTATTTTGCTTGAAATCAGGAATAAAAATTTTAAAATTTGTCATAGCTCAAGAGGATTGAAAATTGAAAAGGTGTAAAAATGATTCAAGACAATAATCGATTAAGATAAGCAAGGAATGTGATTCTCAACTGTTAGAAAGAGCCAATAGCCAGATTAATAAAATGCAGATATAGTTTAATGTCAAAAAATGTGCAGGAAGAAACATCAAACTTGAAAACTTGGGAAATTTATGGAGAGAAGACGGTGTACCGTAAAAGCTCTTTTAGTTTCGCTGCGAAACTATTGGAAATTTTTCCTTGGTACTGCGAAACTATTAGAAGCTGCGTAGTTATTGAAAGCTGGGAAGCTATAAGATGCTCCATATGTACGCATCATACATTGCATGGAGGGTGCGAAACTATTGGAAGCTGCGAATGTATTGGAATACACACACCGCGTCATGCGAAACTATTAGAGGCTGCAAAACTATGGGGTAGTGCGAAACTAAAAGAGCTTTTACGGTAAGTGATAGAGAGAGAGAACAGCAGGAGTGAAATGGGATTTTTCATACAGCTCCTGCCATTCTGCTCTGTTCTATTCCATTATATTCCATTCCATTCCATATTCCAGTCGTTTATTCATTCATTCTGTACTCGTATTCAAGGGATATGATTTCCATTTTCATTGTCACTGAATCGTCACCGTCGTCGTCGCTTGTCGGTTGTCGCACACATGAATCAACCGTACATCGTACATGGTACATCTTTCTGGCATAAACGCATATAGGTAGTGTAGTTTTCACTCACATTTCTAAGTGAAGTCTGAGTGTTTGTGTATGCGTAGATGCGTATGTGTGTGTGTGTGAGTGAGTGTGTGTGAATGTGACAATGGCAAGTACAGGTGATGGATCCCTTGGCGTGGATAATAATACGTACGGAAATATATTATGTACATTTCCAATGTTCACAGTTCACACTAAGTGAACGCACTGCACAATGCACAACATTAGATACTAGATAAAAGATAGAAAAAGACGCAAAAGGATGCATTTCGTGCTTCGTGCTGTACAAAATTACACAAGACGTGTAGAATCTAGAATCTAGAATGTAGAACGAGAAAGAGCTTGGAGTGACGACCAGTAAATGCACACATATTTATATATTTTTTTCGTTCCAGTCTGTACACAGTAATCCTTCTATTCATTCAATAAAATTTTCAAATTATTCAAAAAAAAGTAGTAGTAAAAAGGAGTGGGAGCAATGTTCTGTGCACTGTGCACACTTTAATCTTTGAAATGCAGAACTTAAGCAAAACGATCATTACTTGAATATTTTCATTGATTTTAGTTTCATGCTTCATGTTTGATCTTTGATATTTGACTGAAAAAGACTTGAGCCTTGAGCGTTGAACACTGAATGAAAGCCGGATAAGACATTTGAGAAAATCCGCAGAATTTGTAATAAAGATGGGAATTGCAGCGATTAATTTATGTGATGCAAAGTGCAATGTAGAATGTCAAAGTGTATATAAAATTGTGATGCTTGATGCAAAACCATAATTTGCAAGGAAAAGCTCCAACGTTTTTTCATGAACAAGAAAATGAAATTAGTAGGGAGAAAATTGTTGAAAAACTTTTAAGGAAAAATTTTAAATTTTAAGTATGCAATGCACAGTATACAGTATACAGTCACATTGTACAATGTACAATGTATGTGCAGTTCCAGTTGCACATGTATGAGAAAAATCTAGTTAAAAATCCCCATATAATTTGGATCGTAAAAGTTCAAGTTTGTATAGATTTCTATCGTTGTGGAAATTGGAAATTGCAGGGGAAAATGTATGCATGCACAAATACACATGCACAATGTATATTGTATATTGTACATTGTGCACTCGATCCAGCTCAGTTCAGTGGATTGCAATACAGTGCCGTGCAGTGTAGTGCTTGACAAGAGTGTCAGAAAAGGGGGAAATGGCTATTTTGTTTCTTCATGCATGTCTTTATGCTTGCTTATGCAAAAAGTTCAAGTATTCTAGATTCTAGAATCTAGTATTGCTGTTGCAGGGAAGAAATGGAAATTCAGAAGAAGAAAAATCTCAAATCCAAAATCCAAGTAAACGATTTAGAGTTTTGAGTTTAGAGTTTAGACCCGAGCAAAACTAAAGTACAAAACTCAAACAGAAAGCAGAGCGAAGGACGCACAGAGTGAGAGAGAGAAACTGTCCGTTTTGCTTATGGTATGGGTTATGTTACCGCACAATGCTCTTGTGAGTTTTTTCAGATTATTCCACCAGATTAGATTCCACTACTAGTTTCAAGTTTTATTCAGCATTTTAACTTTACACCATAAATTCATCTGTACATTCAATTTTACGTTTACATTTAGTATATATTTACTATTACTCCTTTTCCCCCATTCTTTTCCTCTTCCTCTCATTCCATTTTGAAACTCCATCCTACCAACTACAAACTACAGCAATACTACTACTTCTACTACTACTAGTCCTTCACCATGGTGTTTTTCTCGCAGAAAAATGAGTGAGTGAGGAAAAAACTCGAGCATAAAAAATCTCTGCTTGTGTATGAAAATATTCATTCGGAATTCATATCTGACGATTCCATTTTCATGTCATGCACCCTTTCATTTTTCTTCATGTCAACTTGACGGTTGAGACTCGAGACTTGAGACGGCAAGTTTGAAATACCAAGGAAAACGGAGCATTTTTGAATCATTTGCACACCAACATACATAATCCATACATGCAAACAGAAAGAGAGGGAGAGAGATTTCCTCAATACTGTACACTGTACAGCATGAATGGATATTTAGATGGACATACACAATACACCATACACCATACACAATGCACAATCCACATAAAAATATACACACATTTTGTAAAATAAGTAATGCATTTATATTACTGAATCTGCAATATGCATGGACATTTATTCATAAACACGAGCTTTAAAGCTTACACTTTTCCCTTTCTCATTTCACTATACATATAAGTGTTCAGTATTCAGTGACATTTCAACATTCAACATCAGCATTGTTTTTAGACTGGGAGAGAAAATTTTTGTTTCACATTCTACATTGTAGATCACATCAACTGTGACTGTTTTATGGCACTTTTGCCAACATTTTGCGTTTTACATCCATGTCAACTTTTTGACAATTGAATTGGAAACTTTACACTGTGAACTGTACGCTGTAAAATGGACGTACATTTATATCCTTTTTTATTCCCGGATTTGGTCTCTGGTATTTTAGCGTAAACTCTAGCTCGTGTCCTTGTTTATTATTTGAATTTTCCTTTTCTTTGTTTGCGGATTTGACATGCAATCACACACCATGCACATTGTAGTTTGTAGTTATATTCTTTCTGGTATGTGCATGTAGAATGTAGACGTGGATGTGTGAATATTGTTGTTGCTGTTGCGGTTACTGAACTGAACTGGGCTGGTAACTGGTAGCTCAGATAAATTTTATCATCACAGTAAACAATAAACAATAACAACAGAAAATAGAAGCTAGAAAAGAATGCATAAGCGGATTTACGTAGCCTTTTCTGCTAGTTTTTATGTAGTTTGTCAAACATTCAGATACTCTTCATGGTCACAGCTCACAGGGCAGAGGACAGATAAAATGCAGTAGAAAATATTATGTTTTTTAGGCAGGCTTTTGTTAGTTATTTTCAAGGGTTGCGAGCTGTGGATTCAGCTCACTTTTAATTTTTAAACCACAAGTATAGGAGTAAAAACTGAAGACGAAAGATTAAGGATTTGTTCATTATCTTGTATGATGATTAAATTACACTTACATAATAAGCATGATGTGCTTTAGCTGTACTTGTAGTTGTTGTGGTATGTCTAAATTACGAAGACGAACATGAATGTGAATTATATAATTGAATAAAAAAAATTAAGTTGCATAAAAATGTGCTTAATCTAAAACCTAATGAATGGATAATTTATGGATTATGAAGAGTGAAAAGTGTGGGGTAAAAAATGGGGTTCACACGTTCATCTTGTAAGTATTATATGGCAAATGGAAACTAATTGAATATGACACTAATGCGCCTGTTATGATTACTGTGTGCCGGTTCCATCTTCCATTCTCCGTAGATGCACATTGCAGTGCAGTGCAGATCCCCGTGTAATCCTGCGTTTTATACCATACAAGTGATTTGTAATTATTTGTAATTTGTGCATATAGTATAGAGTATAGATATGCGTGCATTGTACATCCTACATCCTACATACATCTGTCCATCTATCGTCAGTGGAAAGTGTACAGAAGTAAAACAGTAAACAGAATTTATGCCTCGTGTACACAGATATTTATATATGAATGTTTATATCATAATATGATTAATCGGGTGTATGTATCTAAATGTACAACATAAAAGCACAACGTACATGATACAATCACAACGTTTAGATATATCACGGGTGAGAGATGAAGAGGGAAACTGTTAAAGCCAGAGTAGTGAGCAATCTATAATTCTATAATCTACAATCTATGTGCATTTTCAGATTCAGATTTTCAGGACCAGGGTCTGGTCTGGCCAAAGTAGTCTGCCATAGTAAAGAAACGGAAAGCAAAGAGAGCAGAGAGCAAAGTGATGCGATGCAAAGGAGAGGAAAGGGAGAGTTTAGAGTAGAATGTAGAGAGTAGAGAGTAGACGACATAGAGTGAGTAAGCGAGAAACAGACAACGAAAGAGAGCGAGAGAGAGAGAGAGATAGAAAGTTGCAGTGGTGCGAGAGACTTTGACAGAATGAAACAAATCGATGCTAAATGTTGGTGAGATGCAGTCAATGTAGCGTAAAGGAGGGTGGATGTATCATAAATATCTATTTTGATCTACGGGAGGCCCGAAAAGGCTTTGAGCAATAATTATTATTATTCCCATTGTCCGCGGGAACAACTCACATCCCGATTTCCATTTCCATTTCAATGTCCAGTTGCGGTAGTAGATGTATTAAAATAGATACCGATATAGATGTAGATATAGACAGCAGTACAAGTATAGTCAGGACATTTTAATACTAACTCTGTATACATTATAGATGCATTTGGTGTTGCAAGTTGGAAATTGGAAGTTGAAAGTTGCGAGCATCATCACAATTCATAATATTGTTTTCCCTCTTTCATTACTTCAACTCCTACGTATACATTCTAAGTTCTAAATACACAGTCCCTTTAATTCTTTCATTTCTCCAAACCTCCCTCACTTCCATACAATATGTAGATCCAACTTTATTTGCTGGTATCTGGTATTTTCGCTTTCTGTTACTCAGTCGTTTAAATATCTATGTACAATGTAGTGTGCATTCATGGAAAATCAAATCAAAAGGAAACGACGATGCTGGTCATGCGTTTTGTACTGTTCTTGCACAACTTTTCGTCCTTGAGTGTAACAAACATTTCAATTTCAACGTTTCTCTATCTCACCATAAGCTCTTTTGTATTTTATGTTGTAGGCAAGTTTTTTTGTTTCTTTGCTGTTTTTGATTTCCAATAAAGTCTACACAAGAAGACAAAAATTTACGCTTAATATTTAGTGCTAAATGTATTGTGAAATCAGACACTCTTTTATGTGGAATCTGGAATCTGAAATCTGGAGAGTCTGGAATGTGGAATGTAAAAAGGCTGATAATTCGGTTGAGGCAGCCATCACTTCTTTGCTTGTAGAATAATAATACTGCATGCATCAACAATCCAAAGTCGACATTTGTTTAATCACAGCTAGTTTGAAAAGGCTCTGTTTTCCTCTGTGCATTACTCGCGATTAGTTTCATCATCATTGACTCAGCATCAGCATAAATGGTAAATGGTAAATGGTGTTGATTTGATGCAGGCCATTACAAATTACAAGAATGCACACACTAAGTACAATATAGAAAATAGAAAATAGAAACACAGTTTCATTCATGGAGCTTCAACATTCAACACTTAACACCGTAAACTGTAAGCACTGCACTACTAATTTGTGCATGGACAGCGTGTGCATTTCTGGATCCATTTACATTCATTTAGGGTTCATGAATGATCGTGCAGCAATTTGTATGTTATATGTTGTTATGTGTTATGTGTACATTGAGTATTGAGTGTTGCGTATTGTGCATTGTGTATCGTGTGTTGTACGAGAGTGGTACAATAAAAATCCTAGTTTGATTTTATGAGCATGTCGAGATTCGACATTAGAGAGTAGAAAATCTAGAGTCGAGAATTTCTACTTGTGCTAAGTGGTTCAAATTCTATTACAACTACATGTAAAATGCCTACACGCCATTCTCTGTTCTGCATTACTTGTGTATAAAATATATTATATTGTATAGTTTAGGATCTAGAGTTTAGAGTTTAGAGTTTACAGCAGAAGAATTGGAATTAATCACTCACTACTTATTTATTTAAAATTGTTCGTATTTTGTTACAACTGTTTTGGGTGGATTATGGATTATGGATTCACCCTTTTCAGCCAAGTATTAAAATGTACAAAAATATCTCAATTTCATCATTTTAATCATTTTTTTACATTAAACAATTTTCCTTACTTTTAGACTTTGGAATTTCATCTCACGATAGAAAATAAAAAAGCATCTCTGAAAAATGAAATACAAGTATGGACTATGGACGATGAACGAGTCTGCGTTTTTATGTGTGTATTTTAACTTCCCATTCCTCAAATTACACATTACAAATGCATGGCGAGTGTCTGTTGTCCGTTGCCTGTTGTGGTGCTTGAACAATTATAGTGTAGGTGGAATAACGTAGATACAGACTGGAAGATAAAAGAGAACAAGAACTCGGATCGTGTTACAAAAATACGTGCTGGAAATTGATAATCATGATCTGCATTTGCAAGCCGAGTCTTCTTTATTGCAACAGTAGAAACACGTATATTCTCAAAGCTCAAAGCTCAAAACTCGAAACTCGAAACACATGGTACAAAAATGCACTCTGACTTTGACTTTGACTTTGTCTTCCCTGCTAATTCCCATGAGAGTGTTAATTTCAGTACTCTTAAGTTGCACTAAAACTCTTTTCTCGTCAGTATTATTATGATGTGACGAATGACAAATAGCATCAGACACAAGACAGGCATGTATACATGTATAATGGATATTGGACAATTCAGAGTAAATAACCACATCAGTTATGGATCCAGTTAGCTCGCTCTATTTATTACAAATGAAGATTGTTTATCGTTTAGATGTATTTGGGAGTTTTTATTTTCCTGTCTAAACCGGATGGTCCATTATCAATTATCATTATCATTCTTCATAGCCTGTTTAATTTCCCTGAGAAATGGTTTTAAAAAATTCTAGGCTTTTTAATTTCAATTTTAATTAGTACTGCAGACTACAAACTGCAGACTAAAGCCTCTTTCTACAGTGAGAGGTTTGATTTTTCAACCGATTTTTAATTTTTTTGTAAAAAATTGCTTTTGAATAAAAATTTTTGGTGTAAAATTCTTGCATGAACAACTAGAGTACCCTAATCATAATCAGAGGACAGCCATGATTAAAATGAAGCAACTCGTCTCTCGTCCCTCATGCTACGAGGAATTATTAAGAATACAGCTCGTTAAATATTCAAGTAGATGGGACTTTGAGCTGGGAATTTGAGAACTTGGGTGAAAATTCGGTTGAGAAGATGCTGTCAACAACAACATGATTATTAAATAAGAAAGGAGACACTGAAGAGTGAAGAGCTTGAGGCATTTTGAATTTGCTGTCGATCCCTTAATAATACAATATGAAACTTTCCACAGCAGTTGCTTGTTCATCCGTCATCCTTCATACAACTACACATTATTGATATGTGATGTGCGTACAAAATACGGTGTAGATACTGGATTCTAGATTCTAAATTCTAGACTCTAGACTCTAGATAAGACATAGAGCATAAAGCATAGAGTAATAGAGTATAGAGCATGATGGAACAGTAACTATTCATGCCGTCATTGTACTCGTGCTCGTACTCATCGTCAATGTAAATTATGCAGTCCAGGGATTGGAATTCTAAATTGTATAATCAACTAAAGTGGAGCAGCTAATTAAGTAAAGCAAACCGAGACGAGGATAGAGACAAAGACCGGGAAATAGGGAAAGGAAGGAAATACAATGTACATGTACAATGTACACTTTCCACTCTTCACCGTATGAAGCAAGATGAGCAATGAGCAAGTGAGGAGAAAATGGAAAATGCCCGGTAGTGGGCACAATGAGATTCATGTGTTGATGCCCTATCAAAATGAATGAAAGGGAACCAAATTTTGTTGTACATATAGATACCATATAAAATAGTATACATCCACATGTATCTACTACAGATTGTAGACTATAAACTAGATATAGTCTGTAATGCATGTGTGAATTGGTCCCTTCAGCTTTTTGCCTCTCTCTCTCTCTTTGCTGTTGGAGGATCCTTCTATTCAAATTATTTGAAATTCTACTCATGGTTATTGAGTAGAATGAGCTTCTGAGTGGGAATGTGACTGTGCATGTGGACCTGGATTTGCCTTGAAAGTCCGTCTCGTCATTATTGTCAAAACTGTATAATCTATACGGCACATTGTACATTGTACAGCTTACAGTGTACAATGTACATGCTTGCCTCTTTGCTCCTCTTCCCTATTCCAATGTGAGGAGTAAATGAGCTGAGGAATTATCTACGCCGACTTTGATAGAGTAAAGAGAAGAGCTATGTGTGGAGTGTGGACTGGTGCTGAAACTGGAACTGGAACTCGGATTTACTATTAGTTACATTCCAGATCTATGCATTTATGTATATAAGACAGTCTAACTGATGCACACTTATATGATTCTTGTTCAGAGTCTACTTAATGCTGTCCTCTCATGTCATTATTTTAATACAGCTTTTTCCTCTTCATATGCGTGATTCTTTTTGTTAGTACTTTAGATGAAAAATTTCCAAGAAAGAAGGGAATTTCCATAGAAAAATGTGCTGGGATTCTCTTTTCATTTCCGAGGAATTGCAATGTGCTTTGACAATTGTTTTGTTTGGTTTGGTTTAGACTTGATGGGATTTCCAAAGTGATTCAGTTGCAATATTTTTAGCTTTGTAGTATCAGGACTTTGTAGAATGTAGAATGGTCTGCGGTCAGTGTGTCACCACTCATCAGGTGATTCAAATTTGCCGTTGGTTTATTTCTCAATGGAAAGTTGTGACAGCTTTTGATTAAAATAGTTAGCACTTCGTGACTGCCTCTCTAGTAGTTTATTGACTTTACTATATATGCACTGCATGTTATGGCCAATTACGTCCTCAACTGTATTATTTAACATAATAAAAAAAAATTTGTCTGACAATATTTTTGATAATTCATATCTGTGGCTTTTTATTTTTTTATGCACGGCTGTACAAAATATTGTTGCGAAAATTCCCCACCGAAATTTTAATACAAGTTTTTCCTAAAAAGCTGTTCTACTTTTACATTATGTAATGTGTGTGATACGCCTTGCTAATTTTATTTAGTTGTAGGCGTGAGGAAACTGGGCCACTTTGTTAAGTTTTCTAAAAAAAAGAAGGAAAATGCATTATGAATAATACTGAATACTGGATATAATAAACTGAAGAAAATACTTGCGAGCTAATAATCATTTTCGTGGAATTCTCGAATTCAGAATTAATCATCAGCTTTTCTTTTTCCTCCTACTCGACGAAAACAAGAACGAGAAGGAGAGAAACAAGAATACATTGTAGATTTTTTTTCCTTTAAAAAACTTGGCAAAATATTGAATGCTAAAAAGAGAGAGAAAACTTTATTGTATTAGTCGAGAATAGGGAGATTGGACTGGATGTCTGGATGATGCGGGTTTGGAATGAGTTTTATCCGGGATTAAGGCTTGTTTGTTATTTTCCAGAAGTGAACTCTTACCAAAAAGAAAACAGTAGGAGGAGGAGTACATGTAGTTTGTATAGTATTTTGTATATACGTACAAAAAAACCAAGTGTTCCCTTTTCATAAAAAAATATGGATAATAATAATTTTGAATGCAAATCCATTTTATTTCGTTATTTTGTTGTGCCGTTGGCTCTTTGAGGGTTAGTGGTGTTTGGTTGGTCTTCATTACCGTTGTACATAGTACATAATATTTTACATTTACATTTATACTTACATACTGTGAGTAAAATTGAATGGTCCCATTAGCTTCTCACTTATTTATATTTGGCACCATACTTGGAAAACTTTTTCACCACACCACACACTTCATCTACTTACTGCAGTTTGCAATTGTCCTGTGTAAAGTACAGATACAGATAGGAGACAACTGACACACGATACAAGTCGTACTCCTTTTTAATACAACAAACTATGCAATACACTATACACTATACAGCTGTAATGTTGACATAAGTGCATATACAATATACACATATCGTTGCTGGTGATGCAATGACTACTTGATTGCACCCCTCAATTTTATATTCTCACTTTCTCCCTTTCTCGCTTTTGGAGAATTAACAAAATGCCAAATGAATTCAAAAATTCATTTTCATTCTCTTTCCATGTTCAACACTCCACAATACACAATACACAGGGAATAGGCAATAAGGGAAATTTGAAGGGGGAGAGAAGAATTTACAGAGAAGATTATGAAAACAAATTGAAATGCCACATCTCTCATGTTCTAACTTCTAACAGTCACATTGCTTCTACTGTCTTCTTTCTACAGTTGCCCTTGCCTTCTCCTATAATTTGATGATCCAGTCAGCCGCGCACCATCTTTTAACTTCATGTCTTATTATGGTTCGTATTATTACAAAGAAAACATGAACTTTCTATCTCTTTCTCTTTCTGTTGGTCCTTTCTGTTTTGTTTTTTTGCGGCTAAACATCAGTCTGACTTGGTTCAAATTTGTTTTACATAGGAAATGAATACGATTTTCTAAAACTAAGACTGGGATAGACTTTGCAGTTCAAGAGAATGCAAGTCGTATGAACGAAAAGTGTTCAATTGCACATCCGTCGTCCATGGTCCAAAATACAAAGCACAAAATAAATAAACATGCATAGACATGTTCATGGTGCAGATAATTAAAACTGTGATGGAGAAATTTGTAATATATATTCTATCGAATGTCGAGTCTGGTTTAGTTTGGTTTTGTACAGCAGCATGCGTAACAAAAAATAATGTAAATTGTGTATTGTGTAGAGTTGTAAATAAAAGAGGCCGTATTTTGTATAGTGTAAATGCATTTTGAATGTAGTTATTTGTCTGTTGTAGCTTGTGGCCAGTAGCCGCACCACGTTCATCTATTGTAAGATAAGTTGAAGATATGATAGTAAAAATTCTTGTGTATATGAATTACGAATTTATAGACATTCATCCAGCTATGAACTCTTTGAATCTGTGTACAGTGTACACTGTACACAGTGTGTAGAGTGTAGAGATGAGACTCGGATATCTTGTCATCTCTCTATGGAATACCGTGCAAATACGTGCGATTCATACTACCACAGTCACACGTCAGGAGCAGTGGGCATTTGCTACTGAAATAACATCATTGTGCTTTTATACATGAACAAAATTAAATATATACATATATATGTATGTACGCATAATTTTCAAATTGTATGATATGTTTTTGGTTTTAGTCTTAATAACAGAAAACACCATGATACAATGATACAAATTCGTCTCTGTTTTAATATCCACTATAAAATGTACAACACCATATTCGTTGAAAATGTAGATCGTCCAGTGTCAAAGCTAAAATTTATATTGTGATTCTGGGTCTAAAGTCTAAAGCGAACGCTCACAGAATACAGAATACAACTATCTATTTTAGATTCTAGTTTCTAGATTCTAGTTTTTTCAGTCCTCAGTAAATCTTGCTCAGCCAGAATATGGAGCTTCAAAGCATACACATTTAACCATGCGATATATATATCAGCTGAATTTTAGAGAAGCGAGCAAACCGATAACCGAGCGAGTTGCGTTTTGCATTGTGGCATACACGCACAAAAATGCAACGTCCAAACTCCGAACTCCAAACTCCGAACTCCAAAGACAATGTTGGCACAGATAACAATTCCAAAAATTAATGCTTGAATATCACCACACCAAGTTAAATCTTCCTCTTGACCGTTCCAGCAGCTGCTTCCACATCCAAATCCAAATCCAACTCGTACTCAAATTCATTCGAGGTCCATTTACATTCTACTTTCTACATGTTGGTCTTTTACATCCTCTCCTTTTGCACACGCATGTGTGTGTATGTTGTATGTTGTGTGCATGAAGTTGAAATCAATACAACAGGGGAATAAATTCATAAAATTTTCACCATGTCATGTCTCTGTGGGTTATCTCTCCATATAATTCTGCCTTCCATGTTTTGAATTTTGAGTTTTGAGATGAAAATATCATATTATAGCATATTGTTCAAGTTTACTAAATTCTAAATTTGCATGTGTGTACATTGTAAAGTTACGCACTGTTTATGACACTGATATGATAGTTGGCATCGCATTTCGAGCTATTCCTGGCTACTCAGTTTAATTCATTTCAGAGATGTTCCTAATTCCTCATTCCTCAATCCACTCTAAATTTTGATTATTTTACGATTTATTCGGTGAATTCGTCCACTTCAGTCGCAGAACTTATAATGTTGAATTTTCTACGGTTATTAGTTATTAGAGTGATGCAGTAAAAATGGAAACGATTTCATCTTTTCAAAAGAATTGAAAAGATGAAATTCATATGTATAAAAAATTCAGTGTGATTTGTAATATGTGTCTGGTATCTGAGAGGAAGATATTTGGACCTTTCTGCAAAAAAAAATGTGTTTACTTCACAAGTATAATATGAATTTGTATTTTCATTTAAATTCATTTAAAAGGTCTTTGGGATCTTTCTGCGTCTTTTCCTTTTCCCTTCACTTGAGAATCTCAAGTTGAGATCAGACCAGACCAGACCAAAGCAGATTGTCAATGTCAAGGAATGAAAAATAAACTTGACTTTTCTGACTTGACAATGTCTATTTCGTCTTTCATCTTTCATATTTCTCCTCCTCTGCCTTTTCCGTTCCACTTTTTACTTTCTGTTTTTTTTGCTTTCTGGGATCTAAAAAGTATTAGCAATGTCCGAAAATATGACACGTGTCACGATTCACCATTTACCATTCACAATTCATCCCCAATAAAAGAATGTTATGTGCATTTCCTCTAAGTAGTACCTATATTGTAGACGTCTATACTGAATACATATATATAAGTTCGTATCTTTATAGAAACATGGGAGTTACTTTTTTATCCGCAAACACTAGTCACTAGTCACTAGTCGGATTGGTAATGTATGAAAAAAGACGGGATATGTATTTCCTTGGGTTTTTTTTAGCTTTGGCTTTGACTTTCTGCATCGTGCATGTGAATACTGCTATAAAAGTAAGTATCCTTTATGACGTTAGAAAGTGAGCTTCAGTTGACATGTCGGAAATATGTCCAACGTCCAAAGTCCAATGTCCAATATCTATCGTCCACTGACCATCTCTCTTGTCTCTTGTCTTGAACTGTTTTTTCCTAGTTGGAGTTCGAGTTCTTTTACTTTAGTTTGTAGCTGGAGCTGGAACTAGAGAATGAAGAATATTATGAAACGTCTCAAGTCTCAAGTCTCAAACGTCCTATAAATTGAAGTGTTTTATGTCACTTGTCAATTGTGCATGTCCAATGTCCAATATTCAACCTGTCTGTATTATTCTTCTCCCAAAGACCTAAAAAATAGTACTACGTATGCAGTATACGTAGGATATGTTAAAGTATGAAAGAAATATTTTGAATGTTGAATATTTTTTAAATATGAGCAAATTGAAAGCAGTGGCTGTAGTATGTGAGGGTTGATGACGGAGTTATCCCACATATAAAATATTAAAACTCTACGATTAAATTGTGACGTATGACAGTCAGTTGAAATTTTGAACCTTTAAAAAGTCATTCAGATGTGTAAATTTGAATGTTGAATTTTGTTGAATTTCTTATTTTTACTAAACAACGAGAGACATCAAATTTATATACAATTGGCAGAAGTATGTTCTGTGTTTGCTCTAGCTTGTCGTTAAATATCAAGATCGTATTGAAAGAAGAAGAAGGGAAAAGTTAGGCTTGAAGGTGAAGCCTCATCTGTTAGTCGGCTAGTCCTTGTTTTCATCGTTCTGACACACTGAGTGGATTTTATGAATCGAGTTCTTGTCTTGAGACAAGAGAACTGTTAGACCTTTCCATGCTACAATTTTGGAAAAATTCCATGCATGAACTGGAAAGAGCTATGAAAGGAAATGAGGGCCTGAAATTTTGTTCAAGTAAACGATGTCCTTCAGAAGTTCAGTTTTTTAAAAATCACTCTGTGGGAAGTTGGTGTTTCAATAAATCTTTAACTACACCAAGCTTCTGGCATTGCCTTGTAGTACTACTTCCACTTTTCAGATTCGAAAAAATTCGTTAAGAGTAGGAGTTTTGAGTTGAAAACTAAATCAAGTCAGTTTTCAAAGTAGCTGTGGGTTCCAAAATAGTCAAATTTTTTTCTCAGGGTGGTGTACCATTTTGATATCGGTGGGAGCAGTGTATTATGTAGAATGACTTATACATTCATAAAAATAAATAAACTGTATTGTATCTCATTTCACTTAAAAAATATTCAAAATATTTCTTTCATACTTGAACATCCTCGTATAATGTTTTGTTTCTCCTTTTAGACACTACATGCATTTTTCTCTAGCGACTTGCGACTTGTGACTTGTGACATACCAAAGTTGTAAAACCACATGAAAATAATTTCTCTGAAAAGTCCCAGTTGAAACCTTCCAACCAGGAGTCTGTCCTTCATCATTATTGAAAACGCTTTCTTAGAACAGAATACATGGAAAATGGATAATGGATATCAAAGTCCGAGTCGGTCAACGAATGTAATACAGAATACAGTACAAAGTACTTATACTTCCTCTCGCACAACGTCAACAAAATAGAATTTTTGACTGGCAGTTGGATCTTGGTTCGCTAAAACTTTAGCATTCAGCAATATTATGTATATGCACATCACAGACATTTGACTTATCCTGTGTTTGCACGTCACAGGAATTTTGAGCGTATGAGAAAAGTTGGTAAAGCTGACAATGAAAATATTTCAGTTTTCAGTTTCATGCTTCAAATTTCATTTCACAATTCACAATACACTACACAAGTTTATTGTGTACTGTGTGATATTCTGCTAGTTGTTTGGCATACTGTTCAGCATTTAGAGAAAATTCTCATTATCAATATCGTATACTTACCCACATTTTCCATTAGTCCAGTTTTATACAGTTTAACCTGAATTCAAAGTTCAAACTAATTTCAAGTGACCTTGACCACATAAACTCATCCTTTGATGCAAATTCTTCAATGCTAAATATAAGTAATCAGTAGTAACAAAATATCTCTAAGAAACAATATTTTGTCATACTTTTCTTAGTAACACCAAAATTTTGTCATTACGGAGAAAGTTTGTTGGCAATAGACATTTTGATTCAAATTGAGTTTTTATTTTTATTTTTTGTACAGCTCGATTTTAAAACTACTGTTTAGTAAAATTCAATATTCAATATTCAATGTTCAATGGAAAAAGGGTGGAGAGAATGAACAATGAACCTTGAGTTTTAAATCTTGATCTTTGTACCGACTAAAAGTGTGGTAGATGGGCATTGGTTTTCTGTTTCTTCTCTTTGATCCCTCGTATAATTTTTCTAGTGCAAGTATGAGTGTGTCTGCTATATCTTTATTTTGTATATTACTCAAGTATGCAATCCTTCTTGAAAATCGTAAAACATAAAACCTTCACACATGCATAATGACTTGAGACTGGAGACTCTAGACTTTGAGAATATATGAGAATAGAAATCACATTGAAGTGGAATCGTCTGCTTAATATTGTACAGAGTACGGCGTACAGCGTACAGCGTACCGAGGGAAGAGAAATTGAGAGAGTTGAAGGAGGCAGAGAAAAAAGTTGCATAAATCATTGGTCGTGGCTTTATATTTTTTATTGTGCCAGGTCATAAATAAAAATCTCATTTTGGTGTCTTGTTACTCGGGATCTCTTGGCAAATTTTCACTCCATAGTCACTTTCCCAGATAGACGCCTAACGCCTAATCCAGTCAGCTTAGAGACTAGAGACTAGAGACTTTTGCGAATACAGATATGCGTGCAGTCTGCAGTCAAATGTGCGAGATCCTCTCCCTCTCTCTCCATCTTGCTCTTCATCCAATCCAACCACCACTTGTATTCAATAAGCAACGGCAGGAGGACAGACGGAGAATGCACTGTGAAAGTAAGTGAGTACGTTAGTACATGAAAGGGAAATTGGCTGCTGTGGATCTTGGACGTGGAAATGTCGAACGTGGGCTTGTTCCTCTTGTATCTGTAGATGAAAGGTACACAGGGCATAGCAACATGTATGCATATATACCAGAGATTGGAAGGGAGAAAGTTGAGAATTCTCCGTCTCCGTCTTAGTCTATTTCTATCCGATACATATGCCGAATACGGAATACCTCACCGTTCACCGCTTTCTCCGTACAAACTTTCTACATTCTACATTCTACACTCTAAACTCTACATTTTTTGTCTTACTGTCGTACCATCTTCATTTTTTCCTTCCAGAAGAGAAGACTCTTCTTCTTTCCACTCCATACTCTATACTCTATATGGATCTCAGCGCCTGTACTCTCCCCCTCTCTCTCTGCCTCTGTTTTTCCGGCAGAATATAGATTCTCAATTCTCAGCACTCCACTAAGGACTAAGGATATGGCAAATGGAGAAGGTAGAAAAAAACATTCAGTTGCAGGGGTTAGTTTCAAACTACAGTAGGCAATGTAGAGAAAATTGAAGGATGAGGCATAAAAATATTTAGTGACATATATCTACAATCCACAGTCTACAATCTAGAATCTACATACATTCCTCTCTGCTCTCTGTCTCTATTTATATATAATATGGATGTATATGGATTGTGTATGCATAGTAAATGTGTTTATGTGTGACCGACGCAGAGCTTAAACAATCTTATAAAAATAAAGGGAAGGCAGATGAGAAGGATGAGAAGAAAGAGGAGGAGAAAGTGATTGAAGAAATAGAGGGATTTTTTATGGGAGAAAGCTCTTGAAGAGCTCAGGAAGCAATTTTCACCCAGGAAGATGACAGTTCTTTGCAGTGTCTTATTAAATTCAACGACATCCGACGAGTCCTTTCTGCATTGGCATATGTGTTCAGTGTCTAGTGTCTAGTTCTTTTGAGATGTGGATCGTATGTATTGAAAAATCACCATTGAGAGAAAGACGTGAATTGGCCTCTATCAGTATCGGAATGGAGAATGTAGAATTAGATTGGAGATGGACATGGACGTAAGATAGAATGCAGATACAGAATAGTATGAAAGCAGGGCGATGGGCAATTCGTCCTGTGTATCACATACATTTTTACACGCATATACATGCGTACCGCACACATAGCATCCAAAAACGCGGAGAAAGTATAGATACAGATAGATTTATATATTGAAGATTAGGCTATCAAGTTCATCTCCTTTTTTCTCAGTGGATTGTCGACTGGATTTTGCGAGTCGACGGGATAATGAGCACTTTTATTCTTTGAATCACTGCATGCTGCATACTGCACACTGCATACGAGTACGGTGCAATATAAACACACGTGTGTACCTACTGCAGGCTGAACACTGAACTCTGAACACTGAACAGACACAGTGCAAGGTTTGTGAAGAAAGAGGTATTTTTTGGAATGCCTTTATACATACATGAGGATCACTGTCGTAGATATGCCTATCAAGGAAGGAATAAAGACGACGAGATTGAATCCGGATGTGAACGACGAGAGAGATTTCATCGCCATTCTATCACCTTTTGCCTCAGTTTCTCCATACTCCACACTCCATGCAGCCGTTTCTCCATTTAATCTCAGTTAATTCCATCGGTCCTCCTCCCCATTCACATCGACTCAATAATATAAGCTCAAGTAGCTGCCATCTTCATCTCGATCTTCGCCTTCGACTTCTTCGTCTTTCCACACTTCCAATGCCAACTCTTGTTTTTTCTCCTTTCATTCACTCTAGTTGATTCAGACTGTTGCAGAGATTCTTTCTAAACTTCTACATAGATTTTGTGCTGCATCAAAGATATTATACTTTTGAAAAAACTTAAAAAACAGTACAAGTTACCTTTGTTATGCTAAAATATCAGACTAGTTATAACTATGATATTCAACTTTTCACACAGTGTTAAACGATTTCATTTTTTGATAGCATGTCGACACATTACAACTGTTTGTACAATTGATTTTACTGAATTTCACTAGAAACTAGAAGCGTATGGTAAATGGAAAATGGTAAAGCTTGAAATAACTTTGCAGTTTTCAGCACTGAGTATTGAACATTGAATATTGAATATTGAATACTGAATAGTAATTGAACGTAAAGATTGAGAAATAGAGCGTGATGTATGGTTTCTGATTTGAGATTTGAGTACATGCAAATATTCCAGTGATCCAGAAACCAGAGTCAGAGAATCTAGAATTTAGAAACCAGGTGTGCGAAATAACAAGTACTTTTATCTGTTGCGTATTCTTAAAAAAGGTGTTATTGTTTATTTAGTCAAATGGGGTGGAGAAAAGAAGTTGAAAAGAATGGAAAAACATGAAAGAATTTTACAGGATTTCTTTCCTTGAGGTCTTGAGGTGAATATTATAGTGAGGATGAACCCAATTTTGTCGAAATTCGGTTTGGATAAATGTTTTGAAGTGAATAATTCTCACCGCTGAATAGCAAATTCGCATTATACTTAGCATTCGATACTCGATAGTCAGTACTCATCTGCACACAACTTGTTACAATTTGCACATTTTATAGCAAACAGAAAAATACATACATATTGACTTTTTTGGTTGAATACGTATTATATAATAACTACCATCCTTTTACACCGAGAACATTGTGCATTGTACATGTGTGCTCGAGGCACAGCAGATCAGATCCAAAGTCAGCTAACTAAACTGTATACTGTATACACTGCACTCTTATATTTCATATCAACCCCTGACAAAATTCATAATACATGAATAAAAGACGTCTTTTGTACACCGTACATACTGATGACAGCCTTTTGTTCACCCTCAGATTTCTATTGTTATTTGGAAGTGTGTATTATGAATGTGTCTATTTCTTACTAAGGGACAGATATGATGGAATGACATGATACGACATGATATGATACGTAAATCTAAATAAGCATAAATAGTCGGCATCGACTTGACTTTGTTTGTGTTGTATAGTGTATTGTGTCTTGTGTTATTCAATCTCTGATATGCGTCTCCCTATTTTTTTCCTCCTCTTCATCTCTCATCTCTCGGGCGATGGGTGATGCACATTTGTATTTTGTATGCTTACAAATTCATTCATTGTGTATTGTGTATAATAAACTCACTGCTATACCACTACTTTTCTCTGTTTGTCTATTGTCTGTACATTATATTGTACATAGAATGCAACTTGGATTTTACTTTCTCTTTCTCCCTTTCTCTCACTGTTAGTTACTTCACATTTCACATATCATTCAAATGGGAGCCCATGGACTGGGAGATAAACAAAACACAAAATTTACAGTCTCTAGACTCTAGATTCTAGATTCTAGACATTTCGTGTGTGTAAGCACACCATATAAACATTAAACCTGTAAACAAAAAGGTATACTTGCTTGCTGTTTTCTATAGTAGAAAATATGAGCCGGGGGATGAAAACATTGAAAATCTTTCACTTTTACATTCTACTGATTCTCTTCCCTATTCTCGGTATCCACAGCCCACAGCGCATAAAGTATACAGTCTCTTAGCTTCTTTTTTCGACTAAAATACCATAAAATACCGAAGCACATGATACATAACTTTGCCGTATGCACTTTGTACACTGTACAGATTTCGTAGGAAACGAAAAGGCAAACAAGCACACAAAGAACAAAGATAAGTCATGTAGTAAAAGATGGTTTTTGCCAGCACTGTATAACATAATACAAGATAATACATCCACACAGAATGTAACACAAAATGCTGCTCCACGAAGTTACATATTTATATACAAAGAAGACCCATCTCGGAAAACTGATAAACATATCTATATCTTGCTCTCTTTGTTTTTCTCCTATCCTTCGTCATCCGTGCTTCTCGTGCTCGATCATGAGAAGGAGAGAAAAAGAGAAACAGAGAAAGAGGGTGAATTCTCCTTTTATGCACTTTATGCATCCTGTCAAACTCTAAATATAAAGTCAAAGAGGGAAGCTAATACATTGTACATTGTGGAGAGAGAAAGAGGAGCGAGGGTGTGTGTTTCTAGTTCCTAGTTCCTAGTTCCTAGTTTCTATGCATGTTTGAGAATCAATGTATCAATGTATCAGTGTGTATGAGGGAAATAGAAAGAGAGGGAAACAATAAAAGCCATAGTCTTCCACGACTTTGCCTTTGACTTGCATGGACTTGTTCTCTGAGGGGAATTTATGAAGCAAGAAAGGATCATCTTGGAAGACCCAGTAACCACGTATCTTTTCAAGTAGTAGTCCTCTGCCCCATCTAATGTCTGATGTCTAAGCATAAATGTACTCTATAGAGTGTAGAGATGCAGATATTCCAGATTCCAGTCGAACGATGTATAATGTACAATACGATCCAGATACGAGTCATGAGTCATTGCTCAATAACATGTTACACCATTTTAGCGTGAAGAGTGAAGAGTGAAGACTAAAGAGGGATGAAAAGCCACAGTCATAAGACATAAGATGACAGTGTCATCCCAGTACAGATTTGGCCAGGCCAACGTATTATACATGTATTTATTATAGTTATGTATTATGTATCTGTGATGATGGCCAATGGAAAATGTTTCCCTCATCATTCTAATTGTTATCGTGTAGCTATATTTTATACACTTCACAATCTGTACATGTACATTGTATAAGTAGCTCGTAGCGCTTTGTATTGGTTATTGGTCGTTTCAAGTCGTAAGAAAACTTTGCTCCATGCTCCATGTCCCATGTCCCATGCATCTTGATACTTGATGTTCAATGCTCAATGCTCAATGCTCAAGAAAGATATACGACCATATAATATAAATTATATATGTATGTATCAAAAATACACATAAGATTGAAATCACAAGCACAATTACAACTGTTATCGTTATCATCATCACCATCAGACAAATGCACAGTCTACAGTGCACAGTGTGGAATATACTCAGCAGTTTTAGATACAGACTATTGTACAAACTTGGACTGGACCGAATCTCAATACTGTAATGGCATTTGTATGTAGTATGTAGTTCTAGATTCTAGATTCTAGATTCTTGATTCTAGATTCTAGATCTATAGTTTGTTGTCATGTTGAGTGCAGGAGCCAACAATTTACTACACTCGTTATTACACTTTTAATTGTACTTTCGCCCCTCTTTCTTCCTCCTTCCTTCTTCGTCCGATTGGGACTGGGGAATGGGGAATGGGGAAAGCAGAACTAGAAGAACTGGTAGAACTTGTGACTTGTGACTTGTGGAAATGAAAGTGTGTCAATGCTTCTTCCTTCTCGTTATTCCTTACCCTCCTCAAGTTTATTGTTATTTGTAAATGTAATACACGTAGTGCACAAGTTTTATGTAGCAGTATGCTTACGTACACATAAAAAAGCATTTCCAGTTTCGAGTTGAAAAAGACATATCTTCAGAGAAATTGTAACTAAAATCTGAATTCCTAGTCAACTTTTTACTCCCTTGTGTTTTGTATCTTCTATTGTATTATACATTAGACTTTTACATTTTGTAACTTTGAATACTGTGAAATCAGTAATCAGATACAAAAGATGGATAAAATGACATGAAAGATTAACTATAGATTTTTTCAATTTTATAATGTAAACGACATTAAAGTCTACATTCTACATAAATACCATACGTATCTGTTTTGTACGTTCAAACCCCTAGATGTGTTTCACGCACTATGTATTATGCATTTTGTACGAGTGCATGAGCTGGAATTCGTTTCGGATGGAAGAGGCGTGAAAAACGTTGTTTGACTTTCACGGTTTTTTTATTCCCTTCAAATTGCTGTTTGAAATTGTACTTGTACTTGTGTGTTTTGTGCACATCTCGATTGTGATTCCGTTTCAGATTCAGATTCAGATTCAGATGCAGATGCAGAGCGGACGTTTCATCCCCCATATCAATAAAAGTATAACAGTCGTAGCATCTAGTATCAAGTAGTGTTTGATCATACATTACTATTAGTATTCTCCTAATGTCTTCTCCTTATTTGTATAGATAAGTATAAAAGGTTAGACCATTAGGATTTCACATCTTCCACATCTACTTCAAAAGTTTGAATATGTACCTCCATTATAACTTGTAACATAGTCAGTAAATATTATGCAGTATCATATCCTTATCCATTTTGAGAATCCAGCATCGAGTATCGAGGTACACATATTTACTTTGTGTAATGTTTATATGAAATATCGTAGAGCAAGAGCTGGGCTCTGAGGGATTATATATCAATAGAAGTTGAGAGAGAGAGAGAGAGAAAGCGAGCATTACATGTACTTAGTCTAAATATTCTTCATCATTTCCCTCCAATTGGATTTATGGCTATAGTTATGTGCATTTTTGAAAAAAGACATTGAGAACTCCACACGGATATACAATGTATAAACACAGATAGATGGATAGATGGATAGAGGAATGGATGACTGGATGAAGGGATATACATGTAGATGGGCATTTCTTTCTCCTTGGTTTCCTCTCCTTTTGGATTTTGATTTTCCCCCTTTTACATTTCATCCCTCTCTCACCCATTCACCATACACATGGGCAAAACTATCAATGCTCAATGCACATAAATTCACTTATGAAGATCGGGCATCTATTATATTATATTAGGTATTAGGTGCATGCAGAATGGAGAATGCAGAGGGATTCTGAATTTCAAGCAGCACAGGGAGAATGATTCCGAGGGCAACGGGAAAAGTGAAAGCTATAGATTCAGATTCACATGTACAATGTACACGTTATACGTACATGTAGAGTGTAGACTGTAGAAAAGTATGCACAATCTACCATGTACAATGCACAGGAGCCACCAAAATGTCAAATTCAAATTTAAATTCAAATCCAATTCGTGATTGACGACAGCATACAGCCACCAAAAACCAACAACCAGTAGGATTGAATATTGAATTGGATTGGATAGACAAACTATGCGAGCAAATCATTCAACAAAGGAATTTAAAATGTGCATGAAATGGAAAAAGCACGCGGAAGAAGAAGAAGGGAGAAAACATAAAATTGGGAAAGAGGAAACCCCTGAACATCCACTTTGGCTACTACATCAATATGCATAATAAAAAAGCCAATAAAAAGTCATCTTACTCTCTACTCTACTCTCGGCATGCAGCATGAGTCAAGTTAAAAGTGGAATCTGATAATTTGTTCTTTGGTTATAATTCACCAGTATGATGTTTTACTGCTAAAATCATTATCCTCCTCATTATATTGTATTAACCTTTAAATTTCAGTTAATATGAACTAAAAAATACAAATCAAATTAATGCAGTGTCATTTGTGCGTACAAAGCTGCAGTTTTAGTTGTTATGTACGTCGTATTTCTATAGTATAGAGTGTAGAGTAGTGGAATATAAGTGATGAATTCAAGTTGCATTTTCCTCGGTATTTAGTTAAAACATCTGCATGGGAATGCACTACGTTCAACTGTAGACTGTAGACTGACTGCACTAGCATCTAGTATATTATATACTGTTTGGGTACCTTAGATTGGGATTTTTGACTTTGGCCTCTGCATGACTGCTTTTACAAACTCCCATATGACTCCCAAACCCCAAACTTTCTGCTCCTTCTCTTCATGTAAACCGTTTTCCCCGGTTGAATTAGTACGCACATAAGGACCAGAATATCATAATATGTATACTTTTTGATTTTGTAAAATGAAATGTTCCTGACATTTCGGATTTTCTAATGGCCATTATGTTCCATATGTGGTTTCATTTGAACTTTCCAGATTCCAAATTGCACATATCATACATTTCATAATATTGTACCCTGACTTCTAGTAGAATGTACCTATTTTGTTTCTCCTTTCCACTTCCTAATCACATGATGTAGTGGAATTCTGAACAAACTGTCGTATGGATTTACATAGGTACACATGATAAATAATAAGATGTAAGATCTGTCCCGTGAAATATACGTGTTAAACCCATTTACAATTTAAAAGTTGTATGCCTATTTAAGTTGTTTAGTAATAAATAGGATGGGATCGGATGTCGGATTGATCATTGATTTAAAAATGTATTGAAAATTGAAACAATGGTGTAACAACATGGTGACATTAAAATTAGGACAAAGATTAACTACGTGTGAAGTGTGAACGTAAAAAGATGGTAACATGGTACATGGTATAGAGCAGGGAAAAGTAAAAATTGAAGTAGGAAAAAAATGGTAAAACTACAAAGAGGATGAAAAAATGAGGATTATTTAGCATTCCAAGAAGTTAATACTGTGAGGATGGCTTCTTCTTCTTGATCTGTTGTGTGCTGCAAGCACATGGAGGCCCATGGAGGATGGAGGATGGAGGATGGAGAATAGATATGTTGGTAGAAAAGGAAGGACGGAAGGACGGAAGGAAGAAACAAGAAGAAATGCAAAGAAAGAAAGTAAGTAAGTGAGAGGATGGGACAACTTCGTTAGGAGGATATCACGTTGATATCAATTTATTAGAAGACAGCTTTCACGTGCTAGTGACAGCTTGTCGGATGACAGTAGGCAGTAGGCCTGTAGTGGGATGGGAGATGTACGCAGTACGTGTAGTCCGTAGTACGTAGATGCCGTAGGGATGAAGCATCCTTTTTCTGACATCATTTTTTGACCATGTTTTCCATATCATACTGACATCGATCATTTCCTACTACACGCCTTCACACATCGTGTCAATAACATGTATAGGAAGAAAGTCACGTCGCCAGTTTCAAGGCTCAAGTCTCAAGTCTCAAGCAAATATCATATATAAAATATAATATCCATCCACATCCACCACTAGTCTTTTAAACCTCTTTCTCCTCCCATTTTTATCTTTTTTGCAAACTGTCTCATGGATTTTCAAAATACTGATATTTCAAGTCTTGGCTTTTAAAATAAGTAGTGTAAACTAAAATAATCCATGGAAAATAAACTATGGACTATGGACTTTCCTGAAAAAACGTGGAATATGTAATATGTACTCTAGAATTTTGTCAAGAAAAAACTTTCTCCAACGCATTAAACAGCCTACAAAAACAACTTCCGAATGGTCATTGGTCACTGGGCAATGGTCAGGTTATCTTTTCCGTCTTTCTTCCTTGTAAATGAAAGTGAGTGGGGGAAAGTACTAATGAAGATTCTGTTATATCTTGTTCACTCTATTATACACAAGTTCCAGTTTCCAGTTGAATGAAGGATTTGATCATCATGTCAACATCAACATCAGGACACCCTTGCCTTGCCTTGCTCACTGACCGCATGTATCTATGTATCTATGTATGGATGTGTCTATGCATGGATGAAAGGGAAATTGAGTGAAAGTGAGAGCGATGAGGAGGAGGCTGAGAGAGATGCGGTCATTTATTTTCTCAAAGCTGAAGCACCACATGATTCCGCTAATCACTCAGTTGTGCAACATTCTCTGCCTCTGCCCAGTCGAATCACTCTTCCTCAGACCATCATTTTCTCATCAGATAATAGCCGTTGCACTCGGTTGCTTTTCCATTACACATTACACATTATACAGTACACAGACTACAGAGTGTAGAGTCGAGAGTCTCACAAATGTGGATGTAGATGTACACACAATTTCACCAACGCACAAACCGGGAAAGTTTTCATTTAGTATACACTGTACAATCACATCAGACTATCCGTAGGTGTCAATAAAGTTTGCTAATGATTTTTCCTACCCTTTCTCCCTTGCTTTTTGTGTATGCACTACACACAAATGTATTATGTGTTATAGACTTGTACGTAAAAGATTCTCTTTTTCTTTCATCTTTTCACGCATGTTTTGTAACAACTTATAAATAGTAAATGCATATACATTTTACCAATGTCTTCCTTTATGGTTCCACATTTTGCATTCTGCATAAATAAAATACAAAAAGTCATGAAAACCAGAGATATCAATGCAATAAATTGTTAAATTTTTCAATGCTAACATCAAAGAAGTTCAAGAGTACAGTCAGGAATTTTAAGTTGTTGGTCATGTAATTTTACTACAAACTTTATCTTGACTGATCTTGATGCTTATATTTTGTTTGCAGTGTGTAGTATGTATAGTGACATACGCCAAATTAAAATATTCGAATTTATACAGATACTACTGATAGTTGATAGTACGCAGTTGGTAGTTGGGCACTAAATGAAGACATCATTTTTCATGAAACTTGATAAATTAGAATACAGAAGATATATGGGTAAGAGAAGAAATATGAAATAGGGATAGCGAATAATATTTTTTTGAAGTGTTGGAAAAATATTCATGCAGTGTTTTCAAACACTGCTCATAAATTTCAGCTGATTCCACTGAATCAAATAAGTAGGTAGTTCTAAAAATTTCAGAGAAAAAACTCAAACCCAAAAAGGTTAAGTTGTTACGTACTTTAACAAGGAAGTTGAGGTAGATAGATGATAAGTGTCTGTATTATGTATAATTTATACGAGTATTAATAAATGGGTTAAGTAGTGAGGATGAGAAAGGTGTTGGACACCGTTGCGTAAGGCAGGTATCAGATATATACAATATACATTATACATGGTACGTCTGTTGTAAAATATTTTGCAACTAGCTCTAGTTTTTATCCTCAATCCTCCGCGTATTTTTACACACAGTATTATTTTTGAAGAATGTTATCTATGCTTTGCTTCATCATATTGTATACTGTATGTTGTACAATTTTAATACAGGTTCGGAGGTATAGCTATATTTACTATTTTTATTTCTTATTTCTCATGTCATTTTTCTCGTTGACTCCATTGAAAAACTTCTCAATTCTAAATGTATGCACAACGCATACTGTATACATAATACATACATAAGTAAAGGTGAAAGACAGTAAATTATTATATCTACAATAATAAATTGTTTTGGTTATTCTAATTCAACCATGCAACACGACTCCTCTCTAAATTCTAAACTCTAAGCCCAGAGGTCATGAAAAATGTGAGCTCGAAAGACCACAACTAATTTTTTCTCTCATTCGTTCGTAGTTCGTAGTTTGGGTTTCGTAGAGATAGTGTTAAAATAGGATAAATTTTCTTCCAAGATTAATATGAACCTGAGAAAATTTGAAAAGAAAAATAAAGTACGGTAAGGGTTTGATGGTTTATCACTAAATTACTTTCATGAATTTCGTGGGCTCCTTTTCCTGCAACTTCACCTTTAATGCTATGATATTTTCTTTACGATTATGATTAGTTTATTGCTTATCCGTTTGAGTATGAAGTAAGAGTAAAAGTCTTTTAAACGTTCTATTTCTTTTTGCAGACATCGTAATATTTTTTCCAATATGCCTAAAACCTAGAGCCTGTATACTGTACAGTGTCAAGTGTACAGTTTTGGAATTTAAACAAGCTACAGGAAACTACTATTTGATATTTTACATCGCGGAGTAAACATATCTAAAATCCAAAAACATTTGATAAAACATCGTAAATATTTGGCAGTGACTGTTTATCTCTATCTCTCTCTTTCGTTGCTACGTTGTTGGCCACGTAAATCGTGGGGTTTAAGCAAGAAAGTAACTCATGAATTCTAATTTTTGTGCTACATAATATAATATTCTAACAAAATATCAACAGCAAGTAGTTATAGGGTTTCTTACTGAAAATGAAATTGATAGATAATACCCGATACGAGCTCATTTGAATTCATGACGTGAGTTATAATTTCATAATTGCTCAAAAGTCTCGTTTTGTACGGAAGCAATACATACGAATTAATAATTTGTCTTTAAATTCCATCGGTAGATATGTGACAGATGAATCATAAATAGTTGAGAAGTACAGAACTCACATTCAAAAAACTGAGTGGATGTAGAACGGAGAATACAAAATTTTAAAATGTATGTATATACAAGTATTTATTTATTTGCTACACGTTCCGGGAAATAGAACATTCAGCACTTTTATCATTTTATTTCAGCGATTATTGAGGAGCATCAAGAGAGTTGTGAGAAAACTAGTGGATTGGATTGGAATCCAAAATAAATACGAAATACGATAGCTAATATGTAGAAGTCGTAAATCAAAGAAAACATACATGTACCATACGCATGTATATGCATATTCAATGAAAGAGCTTTGCGCATAAATATATGTACAATGTACGCACATGCACTGTCACACATATCAAATATTTGAAGGTAAAAGGAGCAACTTCCTTTTTGAAAGTTCAGTCACGTGATGGAACAAGTCGGAAGATGTTGTAAGTGAAAAATTGTTCAGATGAATATGCCTGCCCGTGTGCTCAGTGTTCAATATTCAAGTACACAGGTCAAATTTTAATGGTGCAGGAATTTCTAGAATGTAAAATGTATACGTAAAGTCTCTTCCCTCCAACTTTCTTCTTCTCTCTCTCTCTAAAATGTGTTTTGAGTTTTGAAATACTCTTCTTCGTGAATGAGGAAAAGGAATGACGTTTATGTCAGCAAAGAGAAAGCGAAAGTGAAACCCGTGTAAAATCCTGCGTGCCTTGAAATTTCCTATACGGTGTAGTCTTTATAGATACTTTAATTTTTATACATACATTATTCATTCATGTACTCTTTGCGGATGTAAGAAATAGGTATAGATATGGATATTGAATATAAGTAAATGAAGAACACTGAACGACCGAATGAGTCACATTCATATTTTAAAGAAGAGAGTTAGAGTAAGAGCCACATATGCCTCTGGCATTTTGCAAGATTTTCTAAAAAAATTTAAGGCTACGTTTTATACCATTTGCCATACACAATGCAAAGGAGTATGGGGAAAATGTTGAGAAACAAGAAAAGAGGAACCAATGAAGATGAGAGAGATGAGTACAAGATAACCGTCTGGATTTAGTATTAAGAGAACTATTCTTTTCCACGTTTTTATCCATGGAGTGGAAGAATGACAGTAAGCGTAGGACTTGGATGAAGAAGATGATGATGATGAGAGATACCTCTAAATATAAAGTTCTATTTTGTGTGAGTCTACAATTTACAGAGTTGATTGTTTTAGAAAGAATTCTGTACATACATATACATAACAATATAGTATCATTTAACATATTCTATGCATACATGTTCTCAAGAGAATGTTTGAAGGCAGTTGTCGATATCTGGAATCTGGAAACATTTTTTGTCTATACCAAAAAGTATTCATTGATTGATTTTAATCGTGAGCGCTTTCTTTATCTCTACAGTGTATTTCTCTCCCTTTCCCCTTTATTTCTTTCTATCACTCGTCTTTCTCTTGTGAACTCGACTCATTCGGCCAACTTTTTGTGTATGCATGAATGAAGCTTTCTTTTTTTTCTTCTGGAATTGTTCGAGAGTGGAATGAGAAAAGAAAGTCAAAGGGAAATAGATGAAGAGATGAAAAAAAGATGGATAAAATGAAGCTGAGGAGAAAAGCAAAAAAACAATGGCGGAAGATGAAAAGGAAAGTAACACTTTATCTTTACGCACTTTTTCTTTCTTTTCCTTATCTATCGGAATCGTTTGCTGTATGTATGTATGTATGTGCACCATTGTAGATCAAGAATCAACATGTACATAAATGTTTTGCTCTATCTCTCTCGCACTCTCATCATATAGTTAATGCACATGCACATAAATGGATTCCATTTCACTATAATAGTATATGCTTTGAGTCCTAAAGTACGTCCGTAGTATAACTTATACTCATCAAACAATATACGTGTGTAATTAGAAAAATGCTGTTTGTTGGTATATGGTTGAAGCATGTACAATGTATGTAAATGTACACTATATAAAGGTAACTTGAGTATGATTTTTTTTTGGAAAAATAAAACATGTTACATGGCATCCACTGTAGTATGCCGCATACTGTACATGTGGATTGTAGGTATTTTACAAATATACATAGAAACTAGAAACTCAATGTACAATGCATTAAATATTCGATACAAAAGTACTTGCATAATACAAGTGATGAGATTATTTCTGTATCTTGAATCTTAACGTAATATCATTGATGAGTATGAGAATTTTTGATGATGAAGTCGATGTTGATGAGGAGGATGGGAATGAAGAAATGGGCTAGTCAGCAAAAACAAGTAAAAAGTTCGTGCCGAGTGCCGCAAAAGTAAAATGTACCGTAAAAACTTCTTTATTACTTTATCATTTAAAATATAATATATGATATATAATATGATAGGGATTCAATGAAAAGATACAGGAAGGTGAGTTCAAAGACAAATTGTTAACTTCTCTTCGTGAAGATAGTGGGAAAAGTGGAGGAGGAAAAAAAAAGAAAGTGAGATAAAAGATCTCATACAAGTTCCAGTCGGTAAAATCGAAATGCAAATATGTATATCCAAAATCCACACATGTGTATGTACGTAAACATAATATATTTCAAATTTCAAATACTTATATTGTAATATGTAAATAAAAATACAGATATGCGAACGATAAAAAAATCCAACACTTTCTATTTTTATCTGTATAGTCTTTCATGGGAATTTTTAGTGGTTTTTTCCCTTTTTTCAGCTATTTTCTGTTTTCTCATCCATCTTTGGATTTTTCTAATGACACGTATCCAGTATCCAGATGTATATGTGGGGTTATCTATGAAAAACAATCTAAAGGAACTTTATAATTTATGCGCTGCGATCGTAGAAAAAATGGAGCTGTGCACAGAAAAAATATTACAACATAAAGAAAATTTTCCCGCCAACCAATATTCAAAACTTTTCAGCTTTTGCACAGCTCTATCCTCTAAAATTTAGTTCTAGAATCACCGCTTGGTGTGAATTAAAAAGTTCCTTTAGATTGTTTTTCATAGATAACCCCACATATATGTACTAAAAAAGTAGTGTGTAGTGTGTACACTGTATAAGGGATTTTGAAAGAAAAGTTGAAAAAAACGTCTCACTTTACCTCGTTTCAATCAGCAATAATTACTTTTTATTTATATTCAACTCATTTAGTATAGAGTTCCCAGTTTTTACTCTTCATTTTTTTTCAGTTCTCGATTCATAACATAAAACATGTTTTCACTTCTCGAATAATTGTGTTTGTAAATTCATAAAAATTAAAAGGAATGTAGTATCTTGATCAACGCTTTTGTAGGTTTTTATTAGACGATTGTTTTTCAGACGGAAATTTTAATATGTAAGTAAGCAAGTATATATTTGTGTATATATATTAAATACAGTGCATGTAGGTATGTTGTACATTGTACACAGTACACACTTGTCCATCTCACAAACAAAATCAATACAACTAGGTAATTCTATAAAATTCTGCCCATTTTGTGTCATTTTTCGTAATTTTTCTGTGAAGTTATAACATCTTGATGAATTAATTAATGAATTGAGACTGATCACAAAATGAAGAGCCTAAAAAATAAAATAAATGAATTATTTTAGTACTGATGTATTTTTATTGGACACTTGAACGAAAGGATAAATATTATGTATATACTTAGACAATGCAAGATTTGTCGCATTTATTCAGTTGACACATATATTTTTTCTTTACAAACCTGTCCATGTTCCATGTAGAAATTCTACAGTAGAATACAAGCAAAATTATACCAGGGTTTTCCATCTCTCGGATACATTGCAAGCCCCCCGACGATCCGACGATACCCGATGAGCTCTTCCGGTTGTAGTATTATGCATATTATTGTGTTTTACTATATATTAGTAGTTATAGTTTTTTGTTTCCATCTACATACTCCCCAATCACAAACTCTGAATAGTTTAGTTTAGCAAGGATACTTCTATGTAGACGCAAAAATCTTTTGATTT
>JAQGBH010000421.1:0-52375 GCA_034698265.1 Sminthurinus aureus | reverse complement strand
TTTTTTCGGCCGAAAATCGAGCGAAAACTCGGGGGCTAGAATTCCTAACAGAATTCGGCGGGAGTTTTTGATGCGGGGAATACTATTTTCTATTTTTTCAAGTCTACTTTTACTTCCTACGTGTAAAGTGTAAAGTGTAAAGTACACTTACAATTAGGCATCGTATAGTATAAATCCGATTGTAGATTGTGTGCATATTGTTCAATATGACCCGTTGCCATTCCATTCACTTAATCAGTAGATGTATAAAGTATAAAGAGTACTGAATACTGAATACCGTACACTGCAAAATCTACACTGTGTATCCCATCACACATTAAACATGCATAGTGCATTCACATTCACTGTAAACTGTAAACTGAAACATATCACTTATACACATGTGTATAATAAAAGTGACTAAAATTAATGCACGTTTGGCAAACGGTAAACTAAAAATAGGAGTACAGCGGCTTCTCCTACTTTTGCTACTTCTTCTTCGTCTTCTTCGTCTTCTTGTGGTTCTACTTGCTTTAAAACTGTACTATCACCATTTACTCTTTCATTTCTTTCACCGTGTTAATTTCTTCCTCTTTTCTTTTACAACCAATTTTATTATTTGTGCTTATAACCTAGCATAATTTCACAAATGATTTACGTGCATAATAATCATGTGTAATGAGGTCTGCTGTGAGGACAGATGATTTTAAGAAATTAGATATTTAAAATCTAGTTTAGTCTTTAATACTCACGTGCTGGCGTGTTTTGGTTTTAAAATCCATATAGAACAAACATTTTGAAAAAGTAAAACATAATGATAATAAAATCGAATGTACTTTTTTAGTCAATTGAAAAAAATCTTAAAATGCTATTGTTCTGACTTCTGACAATGAAATGGGGGAAATACTGTTTTACCTCCAGTTTTTGAATTTTTTAAAATAATTAAAATTGGGAATGGTAATTAAGTACAAAGAATGAAGAATATATCATGTGCAAGCATAAAACATTTTATACTTATCTAATTGTACAATTTAGAAGAGGTATTAGGATCCAGGATAGAAGAAAAAATACCAGTCACGAAGTCATGATGGTTTTTCTATACAAACTTTGAACGCTAACGACCAACGACTTACACTCATCAATCGATTCCGTCATCATCATATAATAATCATTATTTTTAGAACTTGTCATAGATATGAGAAAATTGTGCATACAGCGTACACTTACAAATACTTTTTTCTTAATTCTTGATATACCTTTGATACTTTTGATAGATACTTATCCGCATAACGTAAGTTGGTATATTATACGGTTCCAATTTTTTGTTTGAAATTCCTTCTTACGAACTACGAACTTTGAATGCAAACAGCAAACAGACTCTGCACTCTAAACTCCAAACTCGAAGGCATTCTACATTCTGCATAGAAAAACTCTGTATATGAATGTGTATTATTGGATTTGAAGTTTTAAGAGCAATGTTGACTTTATAGCCTGCCTTTATAATAGTTATTATCTGACTAAGCAAACATAAAATTTCGAGTTTGGAAATGTTCTAAGTCTTAACCAATTATACAGTACATACTACAACCAGATTACTGATACAGAGTAGATGATGTATGCACGCTTCCTGCTTACTGCTTACACATCGCGCCTGCATAAACTTTGTTGATGTTACAATAAAATGCTGAATTTTTTCCGTCACTAGTGATTTGTGCTTTAGTTTAGCATGTAGTTGAAAGTAGAGTGTAGAGTGGATTCTGGATTCTGGATATTATGGATTTGTTAAGCAAACGTTTTTATTTTCCTACTTACTTTCCCTTCATATATTTTTTCTTTCACTCTAAACTCTAGAGTCTAGAGTCTAGAGCTTTTGCATCATTTACACATCACACATTGCACACAAACTGTGCTAATGTGAAAGAGGAAAATCCTTTAAATCCATTGAACACGGTGCACAAGTAGTAGCATAACTTACACATGTATTTTCAGGTTCTAATTTCTGGATATAACTAGTACTTGTGCTAAAAGATATTAGGTAAATACCAGATCCCAGATCAATTGAAGATCTGGATTGAAGAAGGTAAAAAGCTTAGCTAAAACTACATTGAGCTGAGAAGAAGAACGTGTGTAGCCAAATTCCAATTCTTTATGATCTTTATAATTCGCCATTCAACATCCACTGTCATAAAAAATGATGATAATTTACAATTCACAATTCACAATTTACCAGTCACCAGACCAATGCACATGTCAGTATTTCTCTCTTCATGTTGGTTATTTTTTCTCATCATTAAAATCCAATTTAGCTTCATTTTCATTGAACATTAGACAGTAGACAGTAGACAGTGCACAGTACATACATGTAGTAGACGAAATAATATGTGCAATATTAAATGGTGGATAAAAAATAGAAAAACAGCTTGTGGTAACTCATGCCCTCCAACTCTAATTCAATGTGTAGTACAAAGTACAGAGTATATCATATTATACAAAACACAAAACACAAAGCAAGAAGAGTACCAGTAATCAGAATTGCAGCAGGAGCACAATAAAATAATATATTTTTTTTGCATGTGCATATAAGTAGATTACGTTTATGATTATGATTATATGGAAATCATAAAGTGGAAGTGCGTAACTTTGTAATACATACTAGACAGAAATATATGCTGTATATTACACTTTGTGCATTGTACGTATGTACTTTGAATGATATAGGTAATAAACACGAGCACGTGTGTATTTATCCCCTCTACATAATATTATGCCTATATAAAATACTACACTCTACACTCCACCGTCTAAAAACTCCTGCTGTCTCTAAATAAACGTGGTGGAAACTGATGAATATGCATATGCTAGTACGAACTAAGAACAATGAGTGTTTTATACATATAGTTGCATTTCATTTTCTTTGTCTATACTCTATACCATAATATACATTATACATATAGTCAATATTTACGAGCATGAGAACTCACCTTCAAACTGTTCTCTGTACACAGTAATAAAGAATAAGTTAGTTTGCTTTTTGCAAATTTGAAAGGCTTTGTTTGGGATTTGGGTCTGTATGCACTATAGACTCTACAGTACTTTAAAAAATACGCATAATTCTTATATCTTGTTATATTCTCATATGCATACGAGAAAATGCGTAGTCGTGTCATATTTATTTACAAGTATAATTTGTTCTCCTCACGCACAAAAACGGACAGTATTTATGCGTTACATTTTCCACAAATATGCATGTATATAATGGACGTACGTTGTGCATGGTATAATGTTCTACCTGGATATAATGTATAATTAAAGGTGTTATACGCTCATTCTATTTACATTGAAATGAGGGAATGAGAGGGAGTCGAAAAACAAAAAAATCCTTCCGTCCACTTGGAAATTGGAAGTTGATTCAAGTTTTGGCAACTCAAAAACATACTGTAATATATTATGCAATGCTTTCAATATAATGAAAGTCAAAAGTAGAGGAGTTTAATACGGGATAAATAAAGGGAACGACTATAGTAACTAGGTACTAGACTAGGTAGCCAAATGTTTCATGTTTTTTTGCATGTTATTTCATATCATTTCATTTCATACTGGTTTAACCTATCGTTTTCCTTTTCATTTTCGTTGTTGTCGTTTTCAGCATGTGGCTCATATAACATGAAACATGAATCATATAATATATCACACACGGCCAAAGTACACGGCACACAACATAACACAAGTAGCATATGAGTGGAGGATTGTGAATTTTAGTAGAGAATAGAAAAGGGACTTTTGACAGCAGGGGAAAGCCCTGTTGCCGCTCTTCTGTTTTGATCATGTAATTCAGGTCAGGTGTGGTTCAAATCGGGTCTGGGAAACTACGGAGACGGAGGAATCCAGAGTTGTGAAATACTTAGACACATGCACACAAACACACACAAAAGTCCTACGTTTTCATATGAAAAAGTTAAATATATATTTATATTCATTCACTGTGTATCTAATGTCTAATAACTAGTTTTAGCATTTCATAAACACACATGGACGCTTTGAGTTTTCAGTTTTGAATAAAACACGGAATAAAATTTCATTGATAAAAAAAAACAATAATTCTAAAAATAAATAATAAATTCAAACCTAAATACACAATGAATAGAAGAAAGTTCACGTGTGACTCGTGTCAGCTGTAGTATCTACAATGTACATGTATACATACAAAGACAGACAGAAGACAGACGTAATACATTTTGTGATAAAATTCAAATATTGAATATTGAATACAACGTGTATTTATTTTTTTACTTTTGGTTGTGCTATTGTGATTGTGATTTTAAATTAAATGTCATTGTACATATAGATAGTTTTTACTTTTCTCAATTTTGCAAATGATGACAAAATTCTGCATCGTGATACGTGTGAACAGTAAATTGTAATTAGTGACGGAACAAACGTGATAGTTGAAGGAGAAGGGAAATTGAAAGTAAAATGTAAACATGTATCTTGTATGTCTGTATTATGTACATTGCATTTAAAAAGACAATATGAAACAGCTGATCAGCCGCATATGTATAAAATATGTAGAATATTTACTAATTAATGTTGAACTAATTAAAGATTAAAGTGGTGGCATTTAAAGCAATGATTTCAAAACTGACAGCTGACAACCTGAATAAAAACCTGTGTTAAAATTAAATTAAGAGAAACGAAATAATTTTGATCGGTGCTATAACATTTCCTCTAAAATCTGCAGTACACAGTAAATACTTTGAGTTGAGAACATGATTTTGTGATGTAATAATCGATAATCGATTTTCCTTTAAATTTTACATTGTGATTTAGTTTATTTTTTTAAAAACAAATTTTGCTGTACGCTACCTGAATTTACCAATGAGAATTAAATTGATCTCTTTAAAAGCTTATTTATTATTTATTATTGTGCAACCTGGATAAACTAAAATTACAAAAATTTATCACTGATTAGTAAAATAATCATATGTATTACTTTTCAATACCTTTGTTTGCTGCAACGAACTGCGATATCGATATACTTTAATTATTTATAATGAGTTGAGAGGGTGCCTACCCATATCAAATAAATATTCTATTCTAATTATTTATAATTTCCTATTGAAATCTGAATCGACAAACAAACCATTCTAAATGTAATTTTTATTGATATTTTTCTACCTCAAAAAATACTTTTAATGTCAATTTTATAGCTGATCAAGTGTATAAAGTTTAAGTATAGAAAAGCATGTAGATATAGAATATAGAATAGTAGTAGCATGTCATTGCCTTGAAACTTGCTGTAAACCGTGTAAATATTTTTGGAATATGTAAAATGCATGTAGATGCAAACCGCAGTGAATATTATGTAGTAAATATAGTAAATGACAGTTTGTATTTTTTTGATTCCTGCACCGTGATAATAATTATTGTAATATTATTGCTATATTATTCGCATATTAAATTGCAACTGCACATCATTTTCACTGATAATTTACTCTGTACTCTGTATATCTTCCATTCGGCACAGTTAAAGTACTTGCACACGTAAAACTGCAATTAAATTATAATATTTAATGAGATAAAATAACTAATACATAATGCATAGAAAGTACTGATAAATTGAAAATTGAAACTGCACGGCTACTTTTTATCTTTTGATAGTACAAACATCATAATATTTACCGACAGACGAATGAGTGAGAAAAGGAGAAGATTATACTGCTGAATTATGAATAATAAAGATCATATGAAGTGTATTAGTAATTAGATTGTATTTAAAAGTATTTGTATGTATAGCCTACGTTTATATTATGCATAATAATACTAACAACAAGCACCGAGCACTAGTAACGCGTAATATTAAATTTTTAGGTCAGTTTGCAAATTGCTCAATAATTGTGCATTTATAATTTATTTACCCTCCAAATATTTACTCTTGAATCTTGAATAGTCTTGAGTCTTGAATGATGTCATAAGTCATAAACCATCAGTTGAAGTTTGAATAGGGCTTTTATTAACTTGTATTTATAAAAGGAACATGAAGTGATTTTGTATTTGCATAAGTACTTTATTATCATTCTGTGGAGTTATTTTCTACATGTACAATTTGTACATGGAGTAGGCGGTGAAAATTATAAGCGTGTAGACTGTAGAGTGTATATTAAATACTGGATAAGTATTTATCTTCATGGTCTGCTTAGTGTGATTAATGAGCGCTTAGGTCAAAGTTCACACACTCAAGTCTGTCCACAACCCACAAGATCAACATTTATTCACATATATCTCACTTCGTACAAACAACAAATAAGATTATGGGCTTTTTCTTTCTCTTGATTCTGGAAATAAATTGAGTGAAAAATTCCAAAAGAGATAAAGATTAAAGATGTTTATATTTTCTATCTCTATTCATATTCAAATTCATTTGAAATGGAAGTAATCCGCTTTGTCAGAAGTCAGAAGTCAAAAGGGACGTACTTTTTATAATTTGTCTAGAAAAAATTTATATAGATTTGTTTCCATCATCCATCAGATCATCATTATTATTATTAGTCAGACTTTTTTGAAGGGAAACAGAGACAAAGTCCAGTAGATACTTAGATTCTCAATTTTCACAATAGAAAATAGAATTAAAAGTAGAATGAAGATTATAATATGGAAAATGAAAACTTATAATCACTTCCATAACTTGCATATTTTTCTAGTACATCACACACTGTATATGATTAACTAAGTAGTAGATAAGCATTACGCATGTTGTAAGTGTTTGTAATAATGTAACCTTGCACACTTCATCTCCTTTCTCTCTGTCTTGTGTCTTAGATTTTATCCCACTTGAATCTTGATACTTGTTATGCGGTCCATTTCTGGTCCATTTGCGATTATAGTTTGGACTCTGAAGTCGAGAGTTTAAATTTTAGATATAGTCGATTTACTCTTATTATATCAAATATCAAAGTATATTATAGAATACAGAGTGGCGTCAAGCACTCCTCACTCCTTCCTTTTTTACTCACATAAACTAAATGAACAACATTTTAGTTAACAAGTTTTGTTATTATATTCTAATTATTATTAACTGCTCAATGCGCAATGTTCAATGCTCAGTGTTCAACGCTTAACACCCAACCCATACTAAATACTAGATGCTAGATACAAAGTCAATTGTACAGGTACACAAAAATGCTTGAGGAACAAAGTTTCATAACTAATGAGAATCCTCCAGGGAAGAGTATGAAAATGCAATAGGATTACCTAGCACTTTTCACACTTTTGTTCATCTTTGTTCTTTGTCCAAAGGGCTATATCTACAACAGAAAGTAGTTTGTAATGTATAATTAAGTCAAATTTATTCACATATTCCACATTGTCAAAAGTCAAATGCTGAAAGCTCAAGAGACTGAAAAGTACTATAGGAAAAAATGTACACTATACATTTAATTATTGCAAATCATAGGCGTCATGATGATAATAAAATTATCTTGTGTCTTCTGTGCATACGGAATACTGACGACTGAATTCAGTAGAAGATAACAAACACTGCCACTGGAAGGAAACATCTTACTTGATTTTTCATTGTTCACTATTCACAACATTCTAGAGACTGCACTCTATTCTCAGTCCATTATTCAAATTCAGAATCAAAATTCAGGCATACACTTATCAATTAGACGTTCCCATAAGGAACAAAATACTATTTTAATGTTACAAAAGCCAAAGTACATCAAATTCATAGGTAACTGATATAACTAACATATGCATCCCATATAGGACCATGTGGTTCTTTTCTTAGTTTTTTTCCTCCCTACTGTATTTGGAGTTTTGAGCTTGGAGTTTGGATGGACATGTTATGATCACACTGGTCAACACTATAGACTATCATCAGCCAAAAACCTATATACACACATCCATCACATTTGGTACACATTATGAACTGTTGTCTAGCGTCTACTGTTTTTTTGCAAGTCACAATTAGCACCTAATTATCAATGAAATACAATACGAGAGCTTAATTTCCAATTTCCAATCAATACGTACAATCAAGAATCAAGATAACAATCATTGACACAGACTCCTTATCCTTCTCCTCTTACTAGTATGTACAACGTACACGCAATGTTATTTTAAAAATTCACTTGATTCCAAGTGTAAAAATAATAACGACGACAGTAAGACAGTAAAAGCGCAAAGAATAGATATAAGTAATATTTCGTTTCTCTCTATTTTACTCCTACTCGATTCTGGATTCTAGTTTCTTGATTCTTGACTTGCAGCTATAGTGACAATCCTTTCGGCATTGATATTATTTACTCACCACTCACTGCTCAAAACTCATCTCTGTTTCGGCTTGACTTTTACTATTACAATTTCCAATTCTCTGGTAAATTCTTGTTGATGTTGGTCAACTCAATATTCAGTAGGGCTTGTAGCTCGTCGTTTATAGTTCATATAGTTCACTTGTGTGCATGTCTTGATTTTGAATGTAGTATATATTATAGCATGTCCTATGTCTCGTGTATATGTAGTATATGTAGTATATATTATGTATATGAGATTGCTGATTGAATACATAAGATGCTTTTAATTTTTCACTTTCAATGTATTTGTGTATAATTTACAATCAAGAGAGGAAAAAATGACGTAATCCTATTCATAATAAAAATGCCAAAGCCGAATGGAAAAGAAGAGGAGAAAAATAAAAGTAGAATATTTATGTAGGAAAAAAACGTACAGTTGTTCAATGTAGTTTTGTAGTTCTCTCTCTAGTCTTATTTTGCTCATGTACTCAAACTTTTGCTGTTTCTGAGTTCTGTTACACTATACACCATGGATCTATAATATAGAATATGTACATACATAATTTATTATTAGTATTAGAAAACATACCTTTTTACTTTTTTACATTCCATTACATTGTTAAAATAGGAAAATGCACAATGGACTCTCTCTCAAGTCTTAACTCATATAATATGACTAGAAACTTACTAAGTTAGCAGAGACCAGAAAGCAACAAACAAAAGAACGGTGCGTATCTGCACGTCCTAAGTCTCTAGTCTACTCTTTTCTGCTCTGTACACAGATTCATATGTATCTTGTATGTATTTTACATGTACATTGTTTTTGTATGTTGTGTGTTGTGTATGGGATTATATGCAATATTGTACATGCAGAATATTGAGAGTTGAGAATTGAGAGAGTAGAGAAGTAGAGACCATCAGATCGCATCGCATCGTTCAAATCGTCCTTGTATGAAACACAATTAACCTTGTAGATTTTCGTTTGTAGCCGTAAGTGCTGTCTGCTATATAATATTGCTATATATTGCAGCACACTTTGCTGTTATGTTATGTTATGTTATGCTCGTTGCTGTCTTGATTCTTTTTGCACATGAGAATTGAGTCGAGTCCATATCCATTCAGAGTCAATTTAGTAAGGAAAGAGACAGACAACGTGAGACTACATGTTGTACACTCTCGCTTTTTACACAGCACCTACAACCTACAACCTACACAAAGTAGAACTATTTATCTTGCCTTGCTCTTGTATTAGCAAGATACACGCTTATTTATGGATATCAATAGTCCAGTCTGGAAATGTGCAACAAGTTTTTTCTTCATTCCAGATTCCAGACTTGAGATTGATCCCTCAAACATATAATTATCATATTATAAGGAATAAGGAATAGTTATAATATTAATAGCAAATGGCTTTGAGTTTTGAGTAGTGTGCAAAAGACACACGTGTAAAAATGTGAAACTGTGAAATTTTGCAAGTGGCTTTTAGTGTATGTAACATCGTTACAAAAAGTGCATGTAGTTATATGTAGTGTGTAGTGCAGTAAAGTGTAGTTTTTAATTTAAAATTGCACAATTTAACTTTAAAGAATAATAAGTAAATAGACCATCATCATAATGGAGGATGATGATGGTAAAAAAGTGGATCCTGGAAAAAAATCTCCAGTAGTTAAACCTAAAAAAGAAAGTAAAATCCTCCGTCCATTAAAGAATCTAACGGATCGAGTTTTGTTTTACGAGCAGATATGGAAAAAATCCCCGAGTTCTCCATCATCAACAGCATCATCACCGTCCTCGTCACCAAAGCATTCTAAATCGTCCATTCCAGTGAGAAAACCAATACCAATACCGACACCGATACCGGATATAGAATTTGGATCGGGAACCGGAAGTGATAATACCAGTTCACACATTCCCAGTGATAATTCCAGTATTACTAGTTCCAGTGCTAGGAGTGAATCTCCATTGACAGTGGTTGTGAATCCATCATCATCAGTCCCTAGTCGTGTAACTGCATCCTATAATGTCGTTTATTGTTCTAGTGGGAATATTAGTGAAGAGAAGGTGAAGAAGCCGGAGTATGGTTACTTGAGAACAACTGCGAGTATGGAGGGAATCGGGCAAAAGAGCCAGAGCGGCTCTGGGTCTAGACAAATGTCCAAAAGCCCCAGTCCAGATCGACGTCTACCGCCACAAAGTCCAAGTCATACCACATCATCAACATCGGCTTCGGCATCAGCGTCAAAGGCTAAATCTGAATTCTTGGGCGTACAATCCAGATCATCACCTCCTCCACTTTCGTCCAATAAGTCTCAACCCGGTTCACCTGTTATGAAGAGTAGATTTCCATCTGGTTCTGGAGACTCTCGAGGCGCCTCCAGTCCTCAACATTTTCATCACCCTCAATATTTGTCCGGTCAACAAGATAAATTGGCAATAAGAACGCCGAGTTACCTGTCAAGTGCCGAATCCTCACCGATTCATCAAAGAAAACAGTATGAATCACCAAGTCATCAGAATCAGAGCCATAGTCACAGTCGAAGTCACAGTCGAAGTAGTTCAGTATCCACATCAACGAGCTTACAACTACAACTAGGTGCAAGTCCAAGTGGTCCAAGTTATCAAGGACCATCATCATCAACAAATGTCAGTCCACGTCCAAATTCCCATTCAAATGAAGATGCAAATGCAAATGCACAAAGTGTCAAATGTCACGTTTCCAATACAACGACTAGTTTTGATAGTTCACATGTGATAAAAGATAAAAGTGGTGGTGGTGGTGGATTAAGTTTGAGTACTCCGTCTTCTCCACTGTTCGGTAAACGACTACGACATGTCCCAAAGAGTGAAATTGGTGGTAGTCCACAGAGTGATAAATTGTATAGCAGCAAGAGCAGCAGGAGTCATTTACCATTTGACAAACTAGGGTCTCCAAGTGCCAAAAGTAGTTCCGCGACTTATGATTCCCACATTCAAGAGATTAGAGGCAAGCTCATTGTTGTTTTTGTTATTTAATATTTAGTACATGATCTTTAATATAATATCTCGTTTGTACAACAATTTACAATGTACACGCAATTTTACATTTTATTCATCTGTTTAATGTACCGATGCGAGAGTATAAATTGAAGATAAACGAGGATAATAATTGATAATTGGAAAATTGGTCATTGCGTCGACAAATTAGAAAATTATAGATGCAGTGATGCAGTGGTGTTGATAATGACACATCATTTAATTTTAATTCCAGTGTTTAAATTCCAGTACAAGCAGATGATGATACATTCTGTGTATTTTGTATCATTTCATCATCACACACACAAATAATATTACATGTTTATAGAAACTAGAAATAACGTGAGGGTAGCACCCACAACAACGCCAATTACAACACACAACTCTCCATTCTTCCATTCTACATTGTACATAGTGATTAGAATCACGCAATATGAGGAATCGCACAAGAATCCTCATAATTATCATCATCGATCATTTATCATTGTTGTTTTAACTATAAAGAATGAATAAGAAAAAGAAGAAGGGTTCTTCAAGTTCAAGTTCAAATCAAAAACTGTCTACTGTCTACATACACAAACTTTGTAGACTGTTCTATTCAAAATTCAAACGTCATACATTATCACAGGAATGAATCTTACGATCAGCAAAAGTATGTACATTGTACATATTGTAGACATGTGAATAAACGTGTGGTTTATGGTATATTATGGTTTATGCAATATCTGTATGCAACCTCAACCATTTGAGATTTGAGATGTGTTTTCGATAAACCAATGTTTGTACAATGTAAAATGTACAGCGATAGTTTTTCCAAGTTCCACCTTTCATCATAAGCTTAAAATAGATTGGGGATTCAGTGCAGTGTTTATTTCATAGTTTTTTGTTTTGTTTTTCTTTGGACAAAAAAAGGTTTGGGTTGGCGTGTCTTGTGTCTTGTGTCTTCCACTCTCAAATCGTTCAAGTAGTTTGTAATTTCTAGTTTGTAACACGTGGGCTGAGAGCTGAGATCAGGGTTTTCATCAAAGATGTCAATTTTCTCACTTTTTACACTAATATCATGAATCTAGAATCTCGAATCTAGAATCGTGGATCTGGTAAACATTTACAATTTATAATTTACACCACACGTCGATTTTAAACTCCAAACTTTTGTACTTAATTCTTTCGTACACAAGACATGAGGAAAATGGATAAAAATTGCCTATCGTAAATTAAATTATGCCATTATTCATATGCTAATCTTCTGCTCTGTAAAGCTGAGGTATCTTCTGCATTTCGGCATGAGCTTTGACTTTTGGCTCATAAAGTTTTTGATTTTTGGAAGTTAAATGGCTTTTATCCATGTACGAACAACGAAAACAGATACAAGACACAAGACAGTCTTCATGTACGTCAGGTTTGCCAGGTTCATCAGGCTCATGAGACTCTTCAAAAAATTGACTCATGTTGGTGCTTGACTTGGTGCGTACATTTTAAATGACTTTGTTCTCAAGTCCAACTCTCTAGCTCGCAATTCTCAAGTCTAATGACTTAAGTGTGCATTACATAGTGAATGTTAGTTAAAATACTTGTGTATAAAATGCTCATTAATATTTTTCAGAGGTTGTTGTATGAGGTATGAGGAAAATGCATCGCAGAGGAATGCTTAATGCTCATCCTTTTTGCACATTGTGTATTTATATTCTATATATTCTATATTCTACATTCTAAATTTTATGACCCTCCTCTTGTATCTTGCATACTCTAATATTTTAAGACTCGAGAGATTTTAAAATACCTGTGTGTAATTAGCATTTACGAGCAACCTTTTTTATGTATAGGGAAAAACAAGTGTTAAAAGCTCTAAATTTTGCTAAAATTTTCAAGATTCAGGAGATTCCAGTTTAAGATCCTGTTTCTAGAAAGGAATCAGAGAATTCCGGAAAAGTCCGCAATATATTATATTTTATGTCCAAAAAGACATGTCTCCTGTCTCTCTTGACAGTGAAAAAGAATGTCTTGAAAAATAAGCGAAATGTACATAATCCAACATCCAACGTTGACCATCAAACTGACTTTAGTTGATGAATTCTGCTTAAATGATTAATGATCGCAGGTACAGGAACATTGTCGTTTTCATAAAAACCTTTGCTGATTATTCGTGCTTTGTACTAAGCATAAATTGCACCGAGTTTTCTGCAGAAGCATGAAAAAAGTACAAAAATTCATATTGCACACGTTAAGAAATGTAGGAGCTTACACATGTATTGTGAATTTTGAATAAAGCGGACAAGGACAATAAATACTGGAGATAAAAAGAAAAAGTTGAGTGAAAAGGGAATCAACTTGTTGTTTTTCCATCATCACTGAATCACCAAAATAGAAACGTTTCCAAGTAATCTACTATAAAAAGTTTGCTTGTTTTCCATAATATTCTTTCTGTTGAAAATTGAAAAGGAATTTATATGAATTTTGTAGATGGTGGAGTGTGCTGTACTTTTATTTGTACCATCAGAGCAAAATGTGTACTGCACATTGCAAGTAATAGTACAAAGTAAAATTTGGCCTTGCATCGCACCTCATCTTCGCTCTTCAGTCTTCAGCCCAAAAGTATGAGTAAGAATCTGTTTTTCTGTTAGACAAAATAGAACATGCAGAAAATGTGGGCGACAATTTTTTCCCCTTGTTACTCGTACTACAAATTAATAGTGTACATTGTAATATTATGCCAAAAAATTGAGTAGAAAATATAAAATGATTGTGTGTACAACTGTACAATGTACAATGTACAATGTAATACTGTACTTAATACGTGCAACTTGGATCAATTTTTATTTTAAGGTAGTTAACACATCTTCCCCTTCTTCGTCTTTAGACTAGAGTCTAGAGTCTAGTCTAAAAACATCATAAAATGAGAAGAAGCACATGCATGAATGAATTTAAAATGCATTCCGGTTTTCTCCTTGAACTTTTTGTTTCACAGTGCCGTGTAAAAATGGAAATTTCATTGCAGATTGCAGAAAAAGATGTTATTGCTACTCCAAGTTTTATGTTTAGACTTTTTAGATTGGATTTTGTATATTTAGCATTTGTCTACGATTGAATATTGAATATAGATTGAGGATTGGAAAAATAAACAGATGGACAGATTTTCAATTTGTGTGATAAACATGTTTAAAAACTTGTCTTGTCTTGTCTATCTATATCTGTATTCTGTACTACAGATATTTTAAGTACATTTTCTGTTCAAGTTTTCAACTTGTTTTCCACGGAAATTGATAGAATTTACATTAAAAACTACAAAATATACATTTTTTTGATCGAGTTTAACCGTCAGCAAAACTCAAAACTCAAAACTCAAAGCTCAAAACTCAAAACATATAAATTAAAACCAGAATTAATAATAAACACATTGAACAAGACAGTCAAGCGTTATTTTGGTTTTTATAGCTTTCCTATGAACCTTAAATTCATATTTAATTCAATACACAAAACACAGAATTCAGCATGAATATCGATTTGAATTGTGAATTGTGACTAAACTTGACTGAACTCGGCTTGACAGAAGACAGAACGTGAAGTTTGTCTTTAGCATTTTTTCTTTGGTTTTCAAAATAGTTTGCATAAAACAGATACCGATAACATCCTCCAGCTATTGTTTCTGGTGTACTGATGTATGTATAATTTTTATAGCTAGCGTAACAGAGACACTTTGTACTGGGTATAGACTATGAACAAAAGGAAAAAAACTACCGACCATTATTTTCCAGTAAGATGACTACACACATTATTGTGTATTCTACTTGAATTTATAATGGGTACAGATTACAGAGTAACTTGTTCAACGTTCAATGTACAACGATTAAACTTTGTGTTATCTTTGGCAAGAAATCTTTTAAAAGTCTTCTGCCTTCTGCTGTCTTGTACTTTGTATTTTGTATTTTCCAGTGTTTCAGCTAGGCAGAAAAGTTGAAATGATAGGTGCAGCTCTTGTTTGATATTTGACGGCTGATTCTAGATTCTATCAAGGAATTTTTCTATAATTTTTCCGACCACTTGTTTTCATTTTGTTTCATCTAATCTCATTTTAATTGTGCTATTATGGATACTTGAGCACTGAGTACATTACATTGGCGTTGTAAATTGTACATTATACATTACGTTAAATTTTACTGGAACGTTGAGTTGCTGTATGAAAAACTGTGAACTGCAAAAAAAAACACAGCATTGCAAAAACCCAATGCCGTCCTTGTACGTCAACTTTTTGAACAACGCTTCACGTGGACGTTGGCCATTTTAGATGTTAGCCTAAAGAGACAGAGAGAGTTGCAGTAACTGATAGTTAACTCTCTTCTCACACATAGTTACAGTTACATAAACAACTTTATACCACTGCCTTATGTGCTGAATCTTGCATCTCGAATCTCGAATCTTGAGTTGAGGACTGCATCAATTTAATTGTCAACAGGCGTCTCTTTGTGACAAGAGCCGAGACACATGACACATGAAATATACTTGTTTACCCCTTCAGCAATGCAAAATATAACATGCAAAATACAAAATTGTAGGTTTACGTAGGTTTCTAAGGTTGTAGATTTTTATCAATTTGAATTTTTTTTAACAAGATTTGTGCGATTTGAGAATTGAATGAACTGGATTTCGTGTGTGTTCTACTAAAGCTAAAATTTAACATGAATTAACTCTCGTTCGCAAAAAGTCATCTAGTTTTGAATGGATGTTTCAATTAACAATTTGCTACGTGCAGTCATACTTTTCATCAAAAGTCTGCTGTACTTGTTTTTTTTTTTGAAAATTTGTCAATATAAAAAGAATAATAATTAAATAGATGAAAGATGAACAATGAAAAAAATCCTAATTTATGAATACTTTAATTTTTATAGATGAGCAAGAGCGTGTTCAAAAGAAGACGTTTGTGAACTGGATTAATTCCTACCTCGCCAAGGTAAGCAGAAGTATCAAGAATTTAGAACTGATTTATAAATATTTGTCACATTTCTTGATCTTGATTTAGTTAGCGTTCAACGGTGCAATTGTAATTAATTATATTAATATAAATGGTCAATACTCAATACTCAACAAACACTTTGCTGTGAAGATGATGAATGGGTCTAAAAAATACATAGCTACAAGATTCTTTGCAAGATTCTATTATCGGTTGGTGTACAGTGTCCACTGTACACGCATAACGCATAAAACAAATACACATGCATGAAAAATCAATTATGAATCATTTATAACGAGCCATCAGCCATCAGTTAGCAGGTAGAAAAAAATAATGGATATAACTGTAAAAGTAATAGATTTTTATATGTGATGATGACTACTCATGCTCAATGCTCATGCAGATGAATATGCGGAATGACATCAAGTATCAAGTCATGTTCAAATTACACAGGTTAAAAGCCATCTGCACAATAATAATGGATAATACAAAGTACTTGTAATTTACAATAGCATAATAAAATGAAATGTCGTCTCGCTTCTTGTGCAAATTTTATCAGTCATCAGTTATGCGTGTGTGTAGTTTGTAAATTGTAAATATCAGTATGTTGTATGTCCAATGTCCATGTGCTTCTCCTCTTTAGTGAAACATGATAGCCGGAGGACATTGGAAAATACTTTGTGTCATGTAAAATGTAATGGAAGGCTGAATAGTAAATAGTAGCAGGAGAAGAAGCTCAAAGTGTGCATAATTCTGTGTACTTTTACTACTAGAATCTAGAATCCACACCTATCACTAAAGATCACGGATATATGGCATCACATTTATTAACGTACTACTCGTGTTCAATTCAAAATTCAATATTCAATCCTCAATGCTCATTGCTTATCATCGTCATCTTCGCCTGATCTATCTATTCGGATTTGTATAATTTATCTTTGCGCTCTCACTTTTTATTAACTTGTAGGTTCGTCTTTAACAGGGATTTCAAATAATCATACTTTTGCAATTTTTTCACTGATTCCATATTCCGTAGACAACCACGATCTGTCTATTTGTTTATTCTCTATACTCTGTACATTGGTGATACATGCTTTCAGCCTTCATACAAAAGTTATCTATTTAATCGAGTCGATCTATAGATACTAGCAGCAACTACATAGAATCTAGAGTCTAGACCTTAGATTTTAAAGTTTGTAACGTATCACGTACAAAGTATAATGGTTCATGTCAAATGAAATCGCATTCAGTAGTGAGTCGTGAGTTTACACATGATACACGTGAATAGATGGCTTATCTAATCTAATGTCTAATGTCTAGTGAGTTCTGAATCTTTAATTCTGAATTTTGTATGTCATATGTTATATGTAGGCGAACATTTTTTTAAATAGCTCTTCTTTTAATGTTCTCTGCTCCCCTGCTCCTCCTCCACTTCCTCCGCTATCCTCTACAGCTGTAGTTTACATGCTGTTTTGTTTATAAAAATATCTTTTATACGTGTCTTCGCTTTCTTCATTTTCATGTTTCTTGTTTCATGTTCTTTGAATCTTTGAAAAGCCGAATGAGACATGAGGAAAAAATTAAAACTAAACTTCGTTTTTCCTCCTAACATTCATCTCAAATCTCAACTTTTGGCAATATTTTACAGTAGGAAAGAATGAAATGAGATAGACTTTTGAAATCTGAAGTCTCAAAGTAAAAGGAAAAGTAAAAGTAAATTTGCTGTCTGTCTATCATGTTCATGTTTCCTTGTATTTTTGTATTTTTGACCTTTACATTCCGCGTCCTCTTCCAACTTCCAATTTCCAACCACAGCAGTTCCCATCTACAAACTATGTTCAAATTTCAAAAACCAACATGAACTAAGCGGAAAAAACATACATACATAAATATGTAGCCACAAAATTGGCAGTAATGTTCCTATATCAATTTGATAATTTGTCATTATTCATATTTCATATTGTACATTCAATCCAATGGCCAATATCTATTTCTATTGTTTATAGTTGACAATTTGTGCAGAAAACTGTGTATATATCATTATGATTATTATTATGATAGATGATGGATTTATATTTTGCATGTGATTTCAAGACAAGGAAAAAGGAAAGCATGAAAAAATTATTATGAGAAAAACAGTGGGCAAAAATAGCTTGAACCATGAACCACGAACCGTATAGAAAATAGGATCTAGAATCTAGAATCACAAATAATATTTGCTGGTACCATAAAAGAACAAGTAAAGAGAAATGGAAAATGGAAATTCTCCTGATGGGTTTATTAATAAACTGTCTTTGTAACTATGCATTTGAATGTTGAATGGTATTTGTAATTTGTAATTTGACATTTGTAGCATATTCCGCCGCTGCACATAGTGGATCTGATAGACGACTTAAAAGACGGAACGAGATTGCTGGCTCTGCTCGAAGTATTATCCTCGGAATCATTGGTACGACTCTTCACTACATATTATATCCTCAATTTAAATAAACGGATTCCAATATGAATATACATGGATAATGGAAATGGATAAACTGTCATTTGTATCTTGTGTGTGGATGTGCTGCGCGGATTTGCTTTATTTTCCTTTTCTTTCATGTTTGTCTCGTATATGTACTGTGTACTAGATACTAGAGGTGGACAGTAGACAACAGACAATAGACAATAGACAGTAAAGATTGTGATATGTGAATATGCATGACTGTCGCAATTTTCTGGATACCTTTTACTTTTAATACTGTCGATAACAATGTCGATATGCAGTGGATGCATGTGAAAAAAAAAGAAAACGTAAAACGATTTGAATCCGAGCAAGCTCATTATTATTGCTTTTGACACGCATACATATCAGATATCAGACAAAAGTCCCCTCTAAAATACATACCGAGTATAAAAAGTCTATGTATAATGAATATATAGAGAAAGAAAGAAAAGAAAGGAAAAGAAAAAGAAGCAAAAAGCCGGCACGAAGTGAAAGTCCATTTGATGTTGATTCTGTCTTTGACTTTCTCTTATCTTGATTTCCTTTTCATTCCTATTTTATTCCATCTACAATCTACATACAGCCCGTGGAGAAAGGGAAGAACTTGAGGAGACCGCATTTCCTGAGCAATTGCAATACTGCCTTACAATTTCTTCAAAATAAAAAGGTGCGATAAAAACTTGGGATTTGTGATTTGTGATATCAAAAATTAGCAAGTCAACTTTACTTTCTACAATCCTAGAATTCTGGAATTAGTTTATTAGTTTTACTAATTTATTTAATTTTACGATTTACGATAAAATAGATCAAACTAGTGAACATCAATGCTTCAGATGTCGTCGATGGTCGCCCTGCTGTCGTTCTCGGTTTGGTCTGGACAATCATTTTATACTTCCAGGTAAACATTTGTCCTATATCAAGTTCCGCTGTGTATTATTATCTATGATCTAAACAAATAAAATGATTGACTTTTCTATACAATTTAGAATTTAGAACTAACAAACATTTTAACCTTAAAATAATGTAATATAATATGATAATTTATAATAATATAGTCTATATGCTGTATAAAACTTACTAACATTTGCTCTATAATTTTATGCTTCCCTCTTGAATCTTGAAAATGGAAAATGTACATGTGAATCTAATTGTTATATTCATTAAAAAAATATAATAATAATATTCTGTGCACATTTTTACTGGAAAAGTTGCGCTGCAAAGGCATTCAGTCACCAGTGGTAAAGACTACATAATATAAAAAATAAAAATTAATTATTGAAAATGTAAAGCACACGCACTGATTATTTTTTTTTGTATTTTTTGTAAGAACACAGAACAAACCTTTACCTTTGATTTTAACAAACTTAGTTTGCATGTTGTAATAATATTTTAGTTGTATAGTTTATAGTTGTTTTGTAGAACAAAATTACTTTTAGTTCTTCACACAATTATTACTGATTACTTTTCTTCATACTTTATGATTTGTAATATTATATCAAAGTATATAAAATATATTATGCAAGTACACAATGTTGAACATGCTTTAATATTTAATTTCCATTTGATAAAAAGAGGAATGGAATTAAATTTAAACTGGATGTAAATGTATTTCATAAATAGATTGAAGAGAACACAAAAGTTCTCGCGAGCCTCGGCTACCGCTTCACACAGGCCACACCGACGAACATCCCTGTGGACAGACCTCCATCGCAACAACAAGAGAGAGAACGACCTTCCAGCTCAATCAAGCGAGTTCCACCTGAAAGTCCATCCACTGTCTTCCATCAGGGTCGAGTCACCCCGTCAGACAAATGGAAGCTGGGTGCTAGAAAAGCACTGCTTCAATGGGTTCAAGAGCTTATCAATAGGTATTTAATACAAAATATAAAAGAAGGTCAAAGTTTAGGATTTTGTCTTGAGTCTTGAAAAGTGAGAAATGAGAAAGAAAATTCTATAATTTACTAAACCTTTTCCGTATTTTGTCTTCTACAGGAAATACAATTTGAATGTGAATGACTTTGGTACGAGTTGGCGAGACGGTTTAGCATTCCTAGCCATCATCGACGTTCTTAATCCAGGTCGAATTGACATGCAGTCCCTCCGTCAATGCTCAAATCGAGCTCGTCTCGAAACTGCCTTTAAAATAGCCGAGGAGGAAATGGAAATAACACGTCTTATTGACCCAGAGGACGTTGACGTGGCCCGTCCGGATGAAAAGAGTATTATGACCTATGTCGCCCAATTTCTACATCGATCTAACGAGCCAAAACTCCGTCATCACACGGATACCAGCCTGTATGATGAGCTTTTATCCTGGCTCATGCAGAAAACTCAGTACATGGAACACATGAAGCAAACAAATGGACTTTCAAATGACTATCGAGATTTCCTCAGTGTCAAGACGGAGATGAATAGTAAATTAGAACCATATTCACGATTAAAAACATTAGTAGAATCTCACAGTATTGTAGGAATCACGGATAATGCCTGGACTCAACTCAAGTGCCTATGGGAGAAATTGGAGTTGCAACTGAAGGAATGGCAGTGGCTTTTGGATGCACGACTTCCGGATCCATTTGGAAGGATTGGACAATGGGTTGCCAAGGCAGAACTTCTAGTCAGCACACAAGATGTACCCGTCGTCGTAAGTTTTGTCTTATATTTTTTCTTGCACAAATCTAAGTACAAACTGTCTACGAATTACGAATCCGTATGTTTTGTATTATATCGTGTGTGGTCTGGTCTGACTTCTGACTTTTGACTTCTGGCTTCTGACTTTATCTATGCTATTTTTCTATGAATGTATCTAGATGGATGACGAAGCTGCCAGAATCCTGAATGCAAAGATTGAGGATCACAAAGTAAGTCAAAAGAATGAGGAATTTATTTAAATTTATGTGGGGCAATGTAAAACAACATGAAGCACATTTCACATGTGGTAAAAATGTTATCAACATGTATAATGTATACAGATTTTTAATTCAAGTGTAATGGTCCATTTTATTTATACCTGACATAATTCTCAATTCTTAACTCTCAATTCTCAATACACAGACATTCTTTGCGGAATTACCAGTGATACAATCAGATTTTCAAGCTGCACTCGGTTCCCCAGTAGTGACAGAGATTCATCCTGAACAATTACAGTCATTAGCCAGTAGACTCGAGAGTATTCCCGTTTTAGCCACCAGGCGTGCTGTTAAACTCAAGTTTTTGGAGCACAAGGTCAACAAATACAAAATACAACAACAAAAAACACATGATATTTTATGTTCTAATAACTGACATCTGACATGTACAAAAAGAGAATTGTAGATGAATAATTAGAATCTATGTTTTTGATCTTTTAGTGTTGTCTCGTAGCCTTTATCGTCCTTGTGGAAAATCGACTAAAGCAATGGACGGTGAAATATGGACGAGAAGATCACGTACAGTACCTTTTAGAACAATATAATAATTTTGTGAATAGGAACAAAATATTCCAAGAGTTTCAACGTGCCTATGTTGATATGGAACATGTGATTGAAGAATTTAAACGAGAAGGTGGAATAGGTACAACAAATTGAAGATTAAATATTAAATACATAATATGTAAAACAAAAATGACAATGAAACATTAGAAAAGAAAAGAGATGAGAAATAAAAATCATGTAATTTTTCTGTACATTTAAAATTTGAAGAAACACGAGATTCTCGGATTGCGGACCATTTCTTGTGGGAGATTGGTGAGAGATGGAAGAGTGTGAGTATGGAGCTTCGTTGTGTTCAAAGTATGCTGGAGGAGGTCATAGCCTATTGGCGTCGCTACGACTCGATTGCTCCAGAACTAGAGGAATGGATTGACCGGTCCGTCCCGATGCTGCAGTTACCTGAAGATGATCGAATGGAATATTTTCAAGTACGGAGATAAAAATAATGACATTTCCTTTTGTTACTTGTAGCTAGAAAACATTAAAAGAAAACCCACATGATTTAAGCGTTTAATTAAGTGTAGAAAGATGAAAATATCTCTTGTAATTTGATAGTTATTTTATATGTACATAGTATATAAGAAATAGAATGTAGAATGTAATGATTTGTATTTTGTTATTTGATCCAGGATGTGAGTGTATGGCACGAGAAATACCAACTGTTACACGACACAGTGTCATTTTTGTTGGCCACGTGTGACGAGTCAAGCGTGGCGGAGATCAAGGAGAATTTTGCCAAAGTGTCAGCCAAGTGGGATAGTCTGTTCCAACAAGTGAAACAGTATCAATATACTGGGCAGATGATCAAACTCAAGAAGGAGTTTGTACACATTCTCACTGGCCTACAGAACTGGATTCGAGGAGCTGAGGAAGTATTAAATGGGCCGATTCCTGTTGGGGTTGAGGCTGCCAGAAATTACAGTCAACAAATACAGGTCAGATCCGTCATGATGTTTACTAATTACTGTTTACTACTTACAATTCTAAAACAAGTCCCTTTCTCTCCTCATTTCTCAGGATGAAATATCGTAGTATAAAATAAACTATTTATAAAAATTACCATGTGTAATGTGTAATGTGTGATCCTAAAAGTTGCGAATGATTAGTTTCTGTATATTGTCTACGTATTTTCCATGTATCTATTATTCATGACTATTTAACAGAACTTAATTATGGAGATTGACTCAATGGACGAGAGATGGCGACTGGCAAATAAAACGTTCCAATCTCTCCTACCCGAACTTCCTGGGGATGAAGTTGACCGTCTCGTCAAAACTATCAAAAAGGAAAAAGGTTTGAAAATATAAAGGAAAAAAAAAAGTTTTTATGTTTAAATTAAATATGAGTCATGAATTATTATTATTATTCATAAAACTGATTGTATAATTTTTATTGAAACACAGAAAATCTGGTCAAAGTCCGTGCACAACTTCCACTTCGACAGAATGCAATTCAACAACTTTTGACTCAACAAGAAGCACTGGAAGCTGGACAAGACGAAATCCAAGACTGGCTTTCACAAGCTTCTAATCTTCTCAACTCTTATTCTTTACATGGAGGACCAACGGGATCACAACAGATGCTGGATAAACATCGGGTAAATAATATATTATACTGAATAACGCATAAAAAATGACTTTTCTCCACATCATAATATAGAATTTATGATAGTAAACTTGAAATTTTTTAATCCAAGTTTTTAATTTTATTATCATTTTTTGATTCCAGGTCTTTTTCTCCAAGAAGCTTTACTACAAAACAATGTTGGACAGCAAGAATAAATTAGTAAATTCAATTGTCAAATCATCTCCACCCAACCAACGGGCGCAAACTGATCAAGTCTTGGCAAAGATGAAACATTTGAATGAAGAGTATCAGAGGATGGACCAAAGCTCACAACAATGGGATCAGGTACAAACAAAAGTTATCATTTTATTGATTATTGGTATATATTCAGCTCTTTTATTGTGACAATCATCATTTGTCATTCATCATAATTCATAATATTCAAGATTTACAAATATATTACAAATTTTGAAACTTTTAACCCTATGTATAGAAAATCCAAGAATCTTTGAGATGCTGGGAAAATTTTGAAAGTAACAAACAAAGTGTGACTGAATGGATGAATACGGCTGAAAAACTACTTAACGATACCAACCTGGAGTCAAAACAACGAGTAGAAGAACACAAGGTACGTGTGATTTATCTATTCATTTCCCCTCATTTTTGTATGAAATATGAAATTTTTCCAACTATTTTTAAAAATAAAATACTTGAATTTCTTTAGGCATATTTTGAGAGAATCAACGAACGTCCTCTGAAGGAAATGTTGCGATCTAGTCAGGATCTAGCACGAGTTTTACCAGTAGAGGAATACAAGCGGATTGCAGAGATTACTGAAGGAATTCAGAAGAACTGGAGCGTGAGTAGTTAATTCGTTGAGAATTGAAATCTTGAATCAATTATATTGCTAAAAAGAATTGTAAAACGCTTCTAAAAGTTTGTAATTTAAATCATATAAAATTATTTTGTTTTGTTTTCCATGCTAAAAAATCCAGAGTATTATGTCCAAAGTGCCAATTCACCTCACAAAACTAGAGTTCCGTCTGGAAGAGGAAGAGCTTGCATCAATCCTCAAAGATATTGATAGAGAGATTGTGAATGAAACTCAAATGCTGAACAAGCATGTAAACACATCGACTGTATTAGCCCGTCACAACGTAAGAAAATAGAAAATAATATAACAGAGTATAAAATGTACAAGAGTTTCTCCCAATTTTTTAATGATTTATCTGTATTTCTCATGTTTGTTTCTGCCATTTCATTTTCTAGACTTATTTCACAACCGGTGATAGACTGACTGAAGCCAAGAAATGCCTTGATCGACTTTCCCAGAGAAAAACTCGATTTTCTCTCAACTACCCTGACGACATTAGTTTAGCAGAGCAATTTGAACAAGCCAAAGTGGCTCACGACAGTGTGAATGAAAGAGTCAAGAAAGTACGAAAACAATTAGAAGAAATTCCCGAACAATGGAACACCTACAGAGCAAAGTAAAAGAAAAGTCCCCTTAATTTTAAGTATTTTTTAGATTTCTCTTTACTCTTTGCGCTTCTAAGTAAATGTACAATATTATTTATATTTTTTCCCATTCAGATTCCAAGAAGTTTCTCAATGGATGGACAGTGTGGACGCTTCTCTCAAAAATATCATGTCGGAAGTTCACAGTGTTGATCTTTTTGAAGCGGAGAAAGCCAGATTCCTCGTAAGTGATTATTTTTGTTTTACTATCAAAACTACATGGAATAATTTTACTCTATGGTGTGAATAAATATAATATTTCATAACTTTACTTCTGTCGTTTGGACGCAGCTGATAGATTTGAGGGTAAAATTAGTAATAAATTTCTCAATTAGAGAAACAATGAATTTACTGTTTTGTTGTTTACTGAATAACTGAATAATGGAAAGTGAAAATACTGCAGAATGAATTTTAATATTGAAATGTTCATTTTTTCAGGGTATTTGTCGAGAAGTTGACAGACGTCGAGATGACATGAAACAATTAGTTCAGATGCTCGATATCCTCGTGTCTCGAGGTGCTGAGGAAAATTGTCTGGAAGAGCAAGAGTTGCTGGAGAATCTCATCACTCGCTATAAAAATCTCGTCCCAACTATTGAAATCACAATGGTTAAAACAGAAACTCACTCTAGGTGTTACGTTTACAGAGAAGAGACTGAAAAAGTACGACTTTATATTTTAAATATTTTCCATTAATCAAGGATAAAACATGAAAAATATTATGACTATGCCATGATGTAAGGCGTAAAATGAGAAAAGGAATTTTAATGCAGTATACATTTTTATCTAAAACTATCTTTAGATTGTGGAAACACTCACAAAATTGACTGACTCCTCAATCCACGACGTTCACCCAGAGAGCCTTGAAGAAGTTAATTACCAATTAGAAAAATACAGCACTTCCCTCAAATCCCTCGAATCTCAACGCCCTCGAATCATTTCTCTCCTTCAGAAAGGAAAGGATCTTCAAAAGGAACAAAATATCCCTACTTTTATCATGGAACAAACTCAAAATCTGGATGACTCTTGGAATCGGGCTTTCGGTGAAACATCGGATAAAATTAAGAATCTCAAAACTACTCAAAAAGTATGGATGGACTATTCCGCCCAAAAAGCGGAAATTCTCAATCTTCTAGATCAAGCGGAAGTGGAACTCGGCCGAATTGTTGGTGGTAGTCCCTCATCCAATCTCACAGAGGATTTGAAACTCAAACAAGAAATTAGTAAACAACTTCGAGAGGCTACTGAAGACACCCTCCGACGACTCAAGGAACTGGTCCAAAGATTATCCATGGATTACGTTCCAGAAAAGAAATTTGTCCTTGCCAAGGAAGTCGAGGATATTGAGAGGAGACTGTTGGACATGCTGGATCTCCTGGATGCAAAAGTAAGGAATCTTCAGGAGAGTGACAGCAAGTGGAATAATGTTCATGGGAAAATTAATGAGCTTCGAAATTGGATGGTGGGAGCTCAAAAACTCCTATCAGAATTAATCAGTGATATGCCACCCAAGGACAGAGTTGAAAAGACAAAAGAACTCATGGATCAAATCAAGGAGAAGATGCAACTTCTAGAGGATTTAGAGGCAGAAGCTAGACTTTTGGATGCAGAGGCTTCAACTGCTGTCCCTGGAGAATTAGCATTACCAAGTGCCATTAGTGTGGAAGTGGGGACTTTGAAACAAGGGATGGTTGCTCTTTATGAAACGGTTGGAATTCAGACTGATCAAGGAGTCAAAGCACTGACTGCCTGGACAACCTGTCAAAATAGACTCCAGGAAATCCAACCTTTAGTTGAAAAGGGAGAAGTTAAAATTGCCATGGGATTTCCTCGACCAAGTTATCTCAATGAGGCGAAACGAGCTTTAGAAGATGCCAAAGTAAATTAATATAAAACAAAGATTTTATATTATAAATTATAAAATTATAATTATTTTTATTCTCTTCTTTTCTTTAAACTGAAAACTGATATAAAAATGTGTATTTTTTGTTTGATTTCAAAGGGATTTGTCTTAGAAAATGACAATATAAGAATAGCATTTGAGGCAGCAAAAGGAGAAATTGAAACTTTTGGAAATATTTCTACTGCTCAAGATGATGTTGACGCCTTGAGAAATAAATGGTCGGCTGTTGATGTAAGTTTCATAAAATTTTCAAATCTATTCGTTATGCAGCGCAATTTAAAAATTATTTTATTTAATAATTTTACAACGTTAAATAATAATTTAAATTTCTTTGCTTTTTAGAACACGGCACATCAATGGCAAGACAAATTAGACACACTCGTGACCAACTGGTCAAAATACGAGGAGAGCAGTCAAGTCTTAACAAAGTGGCTAGCACAAGCAGAGAATTCCATTGTCAATGATTTTAATCCAAATGTTCCTTCTGTTCAAGAGCTTGATAATCAAATGATCAGATTGAAAGTACGTAAAATATCAAAAGTATCATAAAATACATAACATACATAAAATATAAAATATTATATAATTTCTCCGTTTTCATTCGAAATAATTAACTGGAAAACTATAATTTTTTTTATAGGAACTCAGTTCTCAATGCTCAAGTTACCAGTCTAAACTGATCCCGATTACCCAAGAGGCAGATGCAGTGAGTCAACATGCCTCAACAGAAGGTGCTACTGCAATCGCCGGAAACCTCACAAAACTAAAAGAGCGTCATGGGAAATTAGCTGAAGCCATTCGTGTCAAAATGATCCAACTTTCTGATGCTGCTATTGAACGGGAAGAGGTTGAAGGGAAAATTGCCAATGTGGTTCAATGGGTGGATCAATTTTCAAATGCAGTGGCTCAGAGTGACAGCATCTATTTGAATCAATTGGACAGCTCATTGGAGAAAATCCATGCCATGATTGATGAACACAACAGTCGTCAACCGGATATTTTTCAACTCTGTGATAATAAGGAACGGGCACAAACAGCCCAACTTTCTCAAGTTTCCAAGAAATTCAAGGTAAAATTTTAAACAATATAGTTCATAATTCATAATTCATAAGAATCAAAAATTTATGAGTAATTTTAAAAAAAATATTAATTATTTAATTTCTGTCAACTCCCAATCCTCAACTTTCAACAGGATCTCTTGTCTCAACTGGATGCAAAAAAGTCATGTTTAAACTCATGGCTAGAAACCTCAAGTTGGTACACGGAGACGAACGACACGATCCATCATTTTGAGAGACAACTTCTCGTACCTGGAATTGAAGAGCAGGAACTCGTTCAAATAACCCAGGACATCAGTAACCTCTCTCAAAAATGTGAATCTCTCCTCCCTCCCGCCACAGAGTTGGACAATAGGTCAAAAACTCTGGAAATAATTGTTAAACATCCATCCAGTCTCAAGCCAGTCCAAGCTGTTCAACTAGTCCAAGAGACCAAAGATCGTCTAAATGCCATCCACTCCAAAATAGATGGACTTGTAAACTCGAGAAAGAAATTGAATAGCAAGGCAAATGAAATCAAAATTCTTCAGACCAACCTCGCGGACCACATGCAAAAAGTGGAGGTTCAAGCTCTCGCCCTCAAACCTCAGGACTACACTCTCGCCTCAATCCATCAACTGCAGTCAGAACTGGCTAATCTAGCCAAACAACATCAGGTCAAGGAGGATCTGAAGGATAATCTTCATAAACTAACGAGGGAAATGATGGACGAGGAATCCATCCCAATGTCCAACGTTCATGTTCAAGAAATGGTCCAGGCTGTGGATAGTGAATGGGGGAAAGTCCAAGATCTCCTTCAGGAGAAACTCGCCTTCTGTTCCGATGCCACCACCCTCAGTGACACCTACAATGAAGGACGGGAGAAGATCAGTCGAGCCCTGGCTGAAATTGAACAGGGAGTTCAATCCGCTCTCAAAACTGTCCCCAGTGACAGTGTCAGTGCGGCAGGCATCTTAAATAACCTGAAAAAGTATGAAACGGTCCTTAATACCAAAAAGCCCCTTTTGGACTCTTGTGCTAGTGATGGAAAGGCCCTGGTTGCAAAATTATCCACCATTTCCGGTCCACTGGATGACAGTACAACAACGAAGCCAATAGATGATGAACTGACTGCCATATCTCAGAAATTCGAGAGGGTGAAAGAGAAACTGGGGAAAGCCATCCCAAAAGTAGAGACACAAGTTGTTCTATTCAAAGCTATTGAGTCCTCCGCCGCCACTATAAATAATTGGCTCGACTCCACTAAAAAAGGACTTGAAGATGCTAAAAACATCCGAGACAGTTCCATCGTCCGTCCTCGAATTGACAAATACAAGGATGAGCTGGGTGAAAAATACAATTTGAAACTGGCTGTAGAGTCCAAAGTTAAACAGCTGGCCAAAACACTGGGGCCAGAAGCCCAACTCCCACTTGTGGAGAATTTTGATGATCGTTTCAGAGAACTGGAAATCATTTCAGCCGAGTTGGATGGAAATCTAGAAAGTTTCCAGGATCAAGAGAGGGAAATCAAGGCCAATCTCAAAAACTTTTCAGACAAGATTGGAAAATTGAAAGAGGTGATTGGGAAATGTGAGGATCGTAGTGGTTCAACAACTGACCTCATCTCACGCCTCCAGACACTCCAGGCCGCTTCCAAAGAATGTCAAACACTAAAACCAAACGTGGAAAATTTGGAAAAACAAGTCAAGGAATTCAAACAGATCAATCCAAGTTGGGATGAATCTCATGTTCAAAATCTGGTCCGTTCCGTGAAGAAGCGAGTTAGTATTTGCTCCACTCAAGTTGACACGGTCAAAAATAGCCTCGTCTCAGTTCTGGAGAAGAATTATTGGGATTCCTTCCACAATGCCTCTAGACTTGTCAACGGCCTTGTGGAGAAAGTAAAGATGCTGGAGCCCAAAGGAATATCAGATAGCTATACTCTTCAAGGACGAGTCAGTGGGATTGAAGAGATTGATCAAGGTCTTCAAGAGTGTTATGAAAACATGCCAAAGGTAGAAGAAGCCCTGGGTGTTCTCAAGTCAATTCCAAATGGCGGTTTCCCGGGTGTCGACGCCTGTGTGGCGGAATACAGTAAACTGATAAATAATATCCAATTTATTGAGATGAACCTTGGAGTTGTCAAGGAGAAAGTGGGTGACATTAATAGTAAATGGAATGATTTTGACCGTCTCAACTCTCAAATATCCGAACAAGTCAAGGATCTTGAGGGAAAAGTGAGAGGAGAAATCCAACCGCCAGTTGACCTCTCAAGTATTCCGGTGAAAATCCAAGAAATTCAAAAACTAGTCACTAGTGTTGAAGATGTAAAAGGCGGGATTAAACACCTCGCTCTTTTGAATCATGAGATCCTTCATGTTGCCCCCGACTTCACGTGTAATGCTCAAGTTGTCACCAATCTTCAAAATCGGACAGCAGGTCTTAGTAAATCCGTCGGGGCACAGAAAGATAGACTAGTTGATCTGGAGAAAAATATGGGATTGTACAAGGATGCTCTAGCCCAAGCAACAAGTTGGATTAGCAATGCTGAGAAAAAACTAGACACTTTGGAAAAAACTACGAGTCCGGGTAAAAGTCAGGTCAAGAATACGGAAGGCGCCTGTGAACAAATCAAGAATCTCATTGAATCAAAGGAAGGTCAAGATCTGATGAATAGAGTGCTCGAATTGGGTCAAGGTATCATTCCAGGCACAACTCCACAGTGTAAGGACAATGTGAGGAGTGAGGTCAAAGCCCTGAGGGATAAATGGGAGCTCTTCTTTGACAAAGGCAATTCCCTCGTCAAGAAACTAGAGGGCGTTCAACTCGCCATGAAAAGTTTTGAGGACAGTCTCAATGAAATCAAAAATTGGGTGGAGGGAGCAAAAGCCAAATCCGCTGAACTCACCGCTTCTCGCCCTGATGCCCTTCAAAAAGACCTCCCAGAAAAGAAAGTTCATCTTCAAAATGTCAAAGTCCTCCTAAGTGATGTCGTAGGTCATCAAGGTATGATTGACGGTCTCCGTGACCGCATGAAGGATTATGATGACGCTGTCACTACTCTCAATCAATACTCGGATGACTGCAAAACCATTGAAAGGGACTTGAAAAATACCATTGAAAATTGTGAACAAAATGTTATTACTCCACATGAAAAACTACTCGAGCTTCTTGACAATCTTCGCGACTACATCAAAAAAGTGGCGGAGGAATCCAGTAATATTACCGGTGAATCCCTATCTCTGGGTGGAGAGGAACTTGAAGATCGTCTCAAAACAATTCAGGATACTCTGGAGGACTATAAAAATGCGGGAAGTGCCAAAATTGAGGGGATTTCAAAACAAAAGAATCTCGTCCTAAAAACAACACATCCGGATGGACATGCTGATCTGAATAAAACCGTCCAGGGTGTCAATGACCTCTGGACCAATGCTATCAAAGAATTCCAAGACAATGTAAAGAATCTCAGTGAGCTCCAAGCCAAAACTGGGAATTTCCAAAAGAGACTGGAGGAAATTAGTGCATGGGTCAAAACAAAAGAGGGTCAAGTAAAGGACTCTTCTTTTAAAAATACCGTCGAAGCCAAAATGGGACATTTGAAGAAACTTGAAGAACTTCTTCAGGACATCAAAGGAAAGGAAAAGGATTTTATCAATTTGCCAGAGGAAGCCAAAGCATATTTGGGAAATGTGGAAATTGAGTCTAGAGTTGCCGAGCTAAATTCTAGATATCAGTCACTTTTGCCTGTTGTTCAGGTATGATATTTTAAATATAAAATATAAAAGCTGATTTAAAATCTTATCGAATCTAACAAGCATAATAAATTACAAAATTTCAATTTTTTTTGTTCTTGTTATTACTTTTCAGGATTCTATAAGCCGTTGTACTGGCTATGTAAAAGATCACAGTCAGTTTAATGCAGATCACACTGAAATGATCAACTGGATTTCTAATAGACAAAAATCTTGCAAGAATATCAGTGAGATTGTTGGAGATGCTAATGAGCTGCAGGTGAGTTTGAAAAAACCATAACATGAATTTTGGAAACGGTTTATTATCTTGAATTATTTACATTATGTGAATGGGGAACCTCAGAAATAATAATAATAATTACACAATTTGGTTGTCGATAGGAACGAAAATCCACGTTGACCTCTCTGATTGAAGAGCGCAGTCGAAAATCACCCACGATGGAAGCCATTGCTGAAGCTGGTGAACATTTGTACGCTCACACCTCACCCGATGGCCGTGAAATAATCCGACAGCAAATCAAGTACGCAGTGAAAATAATATACAATAGAAACAAGTCCAGAAAATTATGCTTTTTATTTTTTAGATGTACATGTTTAAAGTTTCCATTAAATTTTCAAAAATGCAATTTTCTTTAAACTTTAAACAGGCTGCTTCGCGACGGTTGGGATAACCTTGGTGACAATCTACAATCCACTTTACAACGACTTGACGCCTGTCTCAATCAGTTCAATGACTTTACCCTGTCACAAGAGGAACTTACAAAGTGGCTGCGAGGAATAGAGGCTGCAATGCAAGTTCATACACAACTCAAGGGAACACTTCAAGAGAAAAATGCCCAACTTCACAATCATAAAATTGTCAATCAAGAAATTACTTCCCATCAAGTACTCGTAGAAGCCCTCTGTGACAAGGCTCAGCAACTAGTTGACCTTACCAACGACTCATCCCTCCAGGGCTACATCAAATCCATTAAACAACTCTTCCAATCCATTAAGGAGAAATCAAAGGATCTCCTCTCAAAACTAGAGAAATGCATCTCAGATCACTCCAAACTCAATGATGTTCTCAAGGATGCCCGAGAAGTTTATACCAGACTGGGTGAGTCCATTAGTTTGCTGGATGATGAGACGGGAGAGAAAAGTGATGTGGCTCGTCGTCTGGAGGAAGTTAAAATCCTCAAAGAAGACTTGGAAAACAAAAAGAATCTCTTGGATAAAATAGGCGAGAGATTTGAACCAGTTCAAGCAACTACCTCTGACCTTGGAAATCAAGCCATAGTGGCTGAAATTCAGGGTGTTCAAGATTCCTATGACAGCGCTCTTGGTGTTGCAAATGGAGTGATTGAAAAATTACAAGGATTGATGAAAAATTGGCAAGATTTTGAAACTGGACTCCAATCCAATGCTCAACTGTTTAGAAAACAAGAAACTTTCTTCCGATCCCAAGAACTTCAACCAAGTCTCCAAGAGAAGGAAAATACACTTCAAACCCTCTTGGCAGAAAGGAAGAAAGTCATTGACTATGAAAATGAATTTACTCAGTTCCTTGAAAATTCTCATGCTCTTCTTCGTGCAAGTAATGCAGAGAAAATCAAACCACTTCTCATGCAAATCCAAAATAGATATCAACTTCTTCTCGTTCTCACCAAGGAAGTTGTCAACAGATGGCAGGGTATTGTGGATGATCACCGAGGTTTTGATGAGAAATTCAAAGATGCCCTTGAGAGTTTAAATACCTTGGAAACCAATTTCAAACCCTTGGAAGAGGACACGGAAACTGATCTTCAAACTCGAGCGGATGGAATTAAAAACCTAACATTGGAAAAACAACAAGTTGGTCAAAAAATCAATTTATTATTTCCCATTGCTGAGAAAATCTATCCTGACACTGGTGCCACAGGTCGAGAGAAAGTTCGATTGGAATTGAGAAACCTTCGTGATAGATTTGAAGTTATTGATGCAGCCATGCAAAACCTTGTCAAAAAATCTGCCAATGATTCAATGCAACTGAGTAACTACCAAGAAAATCTACAACAAACTCTTCAATGGCTCGACAACGCGGAGAAACAAGCAGCCGTGGAAACACCAAATTGGATGTCTGTTCCAGATATTCGAGCAAAAATTATTAAGGCCAAGGCCAATCTCCAAGATATCATGTCATATCGACGAGTTATTGAAGGTGTACAGGAAAAGGCAAATGAACTTGTAGCAAGAAGTCCAAATGCTCCAAATCTGCAGGAAATTAGTGATAGTGCCGAAGGGGTCAAGAAACGATATGAAGCTCTAGTCAATAATCTACTTGTAGGAATCACTGGAGTTGAGGAGACTATGGACTATGTTCAACAATGGCAAGATTCTCAGAAGAAAGGTGCTGATTGGATTAAAAACACTTGGGAGGTTCTCAAACCACTGTCTGGTAATTTTTGTTTTTTTTGTAGTGCATAATATTTAAAACATATTTTTAAAAGATATTTTACTTTTTTTACAACAAAAACAAAGTAAATAAATAAAATAATTTTGAAAATAATACTATAATAATATTATGCAAAAGTAATTACCTTTTTTGTTTGAAAATACAGATTGTAGTGGTGCCAAACCAGCATTGACTGATAGACTGAAGAAAATTGATGAGCTTAAAGGGTCAATGGGTGAAGGAGCAGGAATTTTAGATTCTCTAGAACTTTTACTAGCCAAAGATACAAAATCAACACCATCAAAAGTGAAAGAATATTTTAAGAAGGATCTGTTGAATCTCAGGTATGAAAAATATTTTCATCATAATATTTTTTGTGTAAAGTTTTTAGTATTGTTCTCATAATAATAATAATTATGAATAAAAATGATGTAGATTTGATTACGACAAACTGGCTGGTGGTCTTGAAGAAGCTCGTCATAATCTTCAGGAACAAATTAACCACTGGGGTGAATTTGAGGACAGATTTGAACGTCTTAATGGCTGGCTGGAGGAGTCAGAGGCAACTCTTAAATCTTATGCCCTTTGCAACACTCTTGAGGAAAAAGAAGAACAACGGGACAAATATCAGGTTTGTGTGTGAAATTACAACTAACAAAAAAATAACATTAGAGTTTTTATTCTAATTCTCTATTCAACATTAAACATAAAATATATCATTTACTCAAATCAAAATGATATTGAACTCACCTGAATCTTTTTGAAATTGATATTGAACTGAACTATTTGAGGCTTCATTTTGGCGAATGAATTTTTTTTGCAATCAAACAACCGTGACGAAAAGTCAAAAAAATATAAAAAACTTTTTGTTTAGTTATCTTTGGAATTTTTCTTTCCAATGTTATTATTATTTTGCACAATAATTATTTATTTTTGACGGCGGTACATACATAATATTTTTTATAAAATGTATGTAGACGTCGGTTTTCCTTTTTTGTAAGTATACACTCTATCTTTAGTCTATAGAGTTCACTTTTCACTTTGTATTAAAAACTATATTATTATTGTTCTAATTGTGGATTTGAGCACAACACGCTTTTTTTATTTTATGTAAAAAAACAAGACCAATATTCTGCTTTTCGGATTTTATACTATTATTTTTATTTATTGGTTTTCTCTGTTTCAACTATTTATCTTTTTGGTGTGGCAAAAAAACATGTAAATATTATGTAAAATATGTGGTTCAAAAAGGTTAATATGACACAAGACTATAATACTTAATATTCTCTGGTATTTTTTGTGTAAGATGGAAAGGTAGCACAAGGTTTTCTTGTCAACTTTTATTTATTTTTGAATGGTCTTCGTTTTTTTTTAATTTTTTTACATGCTTAAATTTTTCGATTTGGTTTGGTTTGTTTCTTTATTTCTGCTCCATTTTTTGTACAGGATTTTACAAAGATTGTAGATTCGTGGTCTAAAGAAGCACAGGATTTTGTTTTCCTGTCTGACACCTTACAACAAGTAAGACTAGTGTCTGAAACAGCTCATGGTTACTAAAAACAATAATAATTTATAATAAAAAAACAACATCTTTTTTTATTCTTTGCTTGTCTCATAATTCATAATATAATTTATATCTATACATTTTTTATTTGTTTCTTGTATTCGGCCGACCTTTCTTTGCTGTTTTTCTCTTATTATATCTTAGTTGAATTACTTTCTCTTGACGTCTCTCACTTTTATTCAACACCACTTTTGCAGTGCTGTACACATTGTTGTTTGTAAATACACTAGTGCTTTTTATTACTCTTTTAGTTTTAAGCATATTTATATATTATACATCTATATTTAGTAGTGATTAACAAAAGAGTTGCTTTAAAGCTTGCATTTTTCTTACTAACATTTTTTTTCTCATATACATATAGAATAAAATAGAACGTAGTACATAGTACAAAGTACAAAGCGTATAGTATAGTCAGCGGATTTAAACAGTAAAAAGAGCTCCAATTTTTGTGAAATGTACTAATTTTAAAAATAATCACAAATTTTTCAGAAACTTATTAAAACATTGAAAGACAATGAACCTGAATTTGAACAATTTTCCAATCAAATTGCCGACTTGATTCAATCAACTGGAGAAACACGGATGCCTGCAAATATTCAACAAATTGTCTCTAGATTTGAGTCCATTCAAATAACAGCCAAGGTTATAAAATTTAGAAATAAAAAACTCTGCATCAATCATCAGAATTATTATTATTACTGAAAAACCAAGGGAAAACAGGGCAATGTAGTTTTTATATTTTGTATTTATTTTGTAGGAAATTTTGAAAAAATGTGAGAATGCTCTCAATGATCATAAAGCTCATCGTGCCAAAGTCTCTCAATTTGTCGACACGCTTCGTGGACTCCAACAGAAGGCAGAAGATTATAAAACTATGCCATCAAACATCAATGAGCTAGAACAAAAATTATCCCAAATTGCCGATGAGATTTCCATGCGTCCATCCATCACCACTGCATTGAACAGTTTATCTGAATCCGGAGAGCAACTCTATCCAACAACCGGAAGTGAGGGTAAAGATGCTATTCGAAGTGAAATTCAAGAACTGACTGAATCCACAGAATCCCTCTTTGACTCTCTCACATGTACGGAAACAGAAATGAGAACTCAACTGAATAGATGGACTGGTTTTGAGGAGAGTAAAGACAAACTCCTTTCCTGGTTTAAAGATATGGATGAACTTTTATCCAAAGATATGGAACTCAAGTCAACATTGGATGAGAAGAGATCCCAATTACAGAGATATAGAAATATTCTCCATGATATTATGGGCCAGCAACAAATTGTAATCGAGCTTAATGACAAGGCATCCTATTTACCTGAGGGTTCTGAAAGTGCATCCAAATTAGCCGAGTCACTCAAGGCTCACCATCAAAAACTCTTGGACAAAAGTCAAAATTATGTGGAGCAGTATGAAGCCATTGTTTGTAATCATCAACAATATATGAAAGCAGTTCAAGATACATCAGAATGGATGGAAGCAACTCAAGCTGCAGTTTCAACATGGGGTGATGAAAATCAAGAGAGGACTGTACTACAAGCTCATCTTGAGAGACTAAAGGTAAAATAGCCAACACTTTTATAAAGTTTGAAGCTCAAGTCTTTACACAAATAAAATCATAATGTGTTTGAATTTGTCTCGTTTAGAATTTGAAATCCAGCCTACCAGAAGAGACTTATCGAATTGAAGAAATCCAGAAACTGGGCAACAATGTAATTCCAGGAACAGCCGAAGCAGGTCAAGTTAATGTCAGGTTACAAATTGACTCCTCTCAGCAGGATTGGGAAGGATTACTATCTGCCATAGAGTAAGCAGCAAATACCAAAATCTATATTTAGCATATAAAATTGTGCGATTCGTTGTCAGATCTGTAATGTGTACGTATTATTAAATATTGTATATAATCATATCAAACCAATTATTTTTTGTACGTAATATAGGAGCAGCATAAATTCTCTTCAACAAAAATTGGCCTTGTGGACTTCATTCGAGAATGAAAAGGACAAATTCATGAGTTGGTTGAAGGAAACGGATGCCAAACTCCATGCTGTCGATCTCCAGCCTACTTTACAATCCAAAATTGATCAACTCAGTGCTCTTCAGGTGGAAATCTAAAATCTAAAATAAAAGTATTTGTACTATGTTCAATATAATTTATAGAATCAACGCGTATTCGAATTGAACATGTTTCTCTTTCATATTTTTGCAGGTGGTTCAAGGAGAAGTTCGTTCTCGTGAACTGGAAGTGGATTCAATTTCTGACCGAGCATTGAATATTCAACGTCAAAATGTCTCATTCAAAACATCCGCTGCTTCAGTTTCTGAATTGACACAAAAATATCAACAAATTTCAACCAACACAAAGGTATGCAATATGTAATATTTAATGCAGTCCAACGTTTTATTTTATTTTAAATGGAGTAAAAATAATCACGGTATCATAAATCATAATGAATACTGAACGTGCATAAAATAATGTCATATTATTTACATTTTATAGGAACTTGTACAAAAATGGCAAGAGTATGTAAATTCTCATCAAGAATTTGATGTACAAATCCAAGAGTGTGCCACTTGGCTGGGAGATATTCGAGAAAAATTAGCCTATTGTTCCGACTTCAATGTCTCCCTGCAGAAAGATTTGGAAGGGAAACTTGCCAATGTTCATGTAAGCCACACAATTGAAAACTGAAATTGAACTCAATTTTATGAATGAAAATGCATGTGTATAAAGTAAAATATTGTATGAATTTTTCAATTTTAGGATCTTCTCCTGTACAAAGATGAAGGTTTTACTCGTGTTCACAATGTATTTGAAGCTGCTCAATCCATCCTTGCAAACACTGCCCCCTCGGGTCACGAGCCGATAAATGATAGACTAAAAGATCTCCAGGATGAATGGACAACTCTTGCAGCCAAGATGATTGACACCAAGAACCAACTGGATGAAAATATTCACCGATGGGCCGGATTTCTTGAGCAAATTCATCAACTCAACAAAACTGTTGAATATGTTGAAGGACTGCTCACAGACGCTGCACCATTCCAAAGTACTATTCAAGAGAAGCGATCCCAACTGGAAACCATAAAGGTATGTATAAATTTCAAATATTATGAATTATGAATATATATTGTTGATTCTCTATCGTCTGTAATCTGTAACGAAATTAATTTTTTTTATTTACTCTGTGCTAAAAGAATCTAGAGGAAAAACTCCAAGGAGAAAAATTGGAAGTGGACAGTCTGAAATCCAAAGCTCAGGAAATGATGTTAAGTGGTCAACAAAACCAAGCTGCATCTCAAGCTATGGAAATCCTCAAGAAATTTGAAACTTTATCCCAAATCATTAAAACTCTTCGGGATGAGCGAGAGGGTCAATACAGAGATCATCGAAATTACAAGGAAGCACATGAAGAACTGTGGAAATGGCTCCAAAGGGCCCGGGAGAAAATTCCTGTCCTTACTCAATCCGGTCGTCTCTTTGATGTGGAAAATGCAACAGCCACCTTCAATAATTTGGCCAATAAAAGAACACAGGGTAGTCTACTGGTAGAGAGACTTCAACAAGCAGGAGAAGTTACCATGGCCAGTACATCTACACCAGGAAAAGGTTCATTTTCTTTCTAAATGCACATCACATGAATAAAAAATACTCAAACATTTAAAATCATACTGTGCAATGTATAAAATATTACCTTTATTAATTATTTGTAGCCACCATCCAAGCGGAAATCAATGAGCTCAATTCCAGCTTCAACAACCTTTTTAGTGAAATTCAGGATCAAAAGGAAAATCTTGAAAAGACAATGACTCTGCTCCGAGATTGGAAAGAGGAATATGAAAGACTCTCAGACTGGCTTCAACAGTGTGATATAATTGTGAAGGCTGCCAAAAATACATATGTAGCTACAGTTGAGGAAAAAAGAAAGCAAGTGGCAGATATGCAAGAAATTTTGGACAAACTGGAAAATGGAAAGGCTCAAATGGACAAATTTAATAAACGTGCAGAGCCATTGATGAAATCTCATTTGGACAGTCATGTCGGAAATTTACTGAGACAACTAAATTCTCGATATGAGGTTATTTGAAATTTAAAATTAGATTCAAAATGTTTTTCAAAATTTCAAATCAACAAATAATTTTACATCAAATTATAAATCTGTTTTTGTTATTTTCAGGCTCAAGTAAAAATGGGAACGGACGTTCTTCACAAAGTCCGAGGAAACTTGGAGCATCACGAAGAATTCAACAAAGCCAATCGCAAAGCTATGGAATGGATTGAAGATGCAAAGAGTACGATTGCAGACTGTTCACCATCCTCAGAACAGAGAAAAGAACGACTGCAGACAAATTTAGCCCTCATCCAGGATTTAGTTCAAAGACAAGATGAAGGTCAACGTCTCGTCCATGCCACAGTCAATTGGGGTGAAAAAGTACTGAGGAGCACTCGTTCCGATGGTCGTGATACAATTAATGATCAAATGAAAGAAATTCAAACTGAATGGGAACGACTCGTTAAGAAGATGGCCAATACCAAAGTGTCACTTGAAACAAATTTATTGCAATGGGCTGACTACAATAGCAGTATGAATTTTACTTAATTATTTTTAAATTTCATCAAAAGTTTACATAATTTTATTTCAAGTCATAAAAATCAAAGACAAAATTAGCGTTTCAAAAAATGGAATCTCCATTTATTTTTTATTTGTTTTTCAGCTTACGATCAAGTTCAACAATGGATCACTGACCGAGAGGCCAAACTTCAAAAAGTTGCTGAGCCCAAATCATCCAGAGGGAAGAAGGAGAAAGCAACACCCGGAATGAGTTCCGTTTCCATTGGAGACCGAAAGGCAAATCTCCGGGCAACCAACACAATTGTCCAGGACATTGTCTCATTAGAGCCCATGATCGAGTCAGTAACATCAAAAGCTGAGAACCTGAAACAGGAAGCACCAGCCAGTGAAATTAGTACAAAATATCAAAGTTTGACAAAACACGCCAAGGAAATTTATGCTCGACAACAGCAAATGGTGGAACAACACCAGGTAAAAATTTCACATTTATGCAAATGCACAAAAATATTATATACATCAAAGTACAAGTCTTCAAATTAAACACACATTTTTGCATTGAAATTAGGCATTTGTTGACCTGGCAAATGAATTCATGGCTTGGATTCGTCTGGCTCGTGAGCGACTGGTCAAAATCTCGGAGCCTGTGGGTGACAAGGAAACTCTTTCGGGTAAAATTACTCAATTGAAGGTATTACAATCCGAAGTGGCCGAAGGTCAAAAGAAATTGGGTTCAGCTCTGAGCAAAGGAAAGGATGCCTGTGGTGTAGTAGACGAGGACGATCGAGAAGTGATTGAAGAGGAAGTTGCCGTTCTCCAGGAAGAATTCGACTCTTACACGTAATGACATAATATGTTTAAATTATGAACAAAAATTGTGTTTTTTCCATAAAATCTATAATGTATGTTTTATGTTTTGTGTTTTATCTTTTTCAGTGATGCTCTGGCCAAAACTCAACAGCAACTTGAACTGGGTCTCGTCCGCTGGAAAGAATGGGAGGATCAATATAAAGAAGCTGAAGAATGGTTAACCGAAGCTGAGAAGCAAGTCAAAGTTTTCCGTCAACCCCAAAATACTCTGGAGGAGAAGAAAACAGCTTTAGAAGCCTTCCAAGTCAAACTCCAATCCATTTTCGATTGGCAAAAAGAACTGGATAAACTCAACCTGTTGGCTCAAATGCTCCTGGAAACTTGTGCCGACTCCCGAGTTTCAAACGCTGTGACCCAAATGACCTCTCGATTCAATGCCCTTCTCTCCCTCTCCAAAGAAGTGATCCGTCGTCTTGAACTCCAATATCAAGAGCATCAACAGCACAACGCCCTCTATCAGGAATGTCAAGATTGGATTGAAAAATGCCGAGAAAAACTAGGTCTACTTTCTGAAATCTCCTTCAATCTTTCTGATGTCAACAGTCGTCTACACTCTGTCAAACAGATGAAACAGACGATTGAACAAGGACAAAATAAACTACGATATGTTCTTGAACTGAAAGAAAAAATCATGCTCACAAGTGATGCGGATGGAGCTGCTAAAATCAACGAGGATACTGAAATCCTGAAACAGGACTTTGAAAAGTTGGTGGCAGATATTCAAGAAGCGAGGCAAAAATTGGCAAACAGGGCTGAAGTTTTAGAGGAGATTGAAAAACTTCATAAACTCATCCTTGACTGGCTGGAAGAAATCCAAGTTTTGACAAGTGCCAACGGATCCAACCAATACGCAGATCTCAGTGAGAAGCGAGCCTATCTTGAAAAACTCAAGGGACTGGAAAAGGAAGTAACGGTCCAAGCTGAAATGTTGAATAAACTAGAGGCAAAAATTGCGGAAGTGGAGGGGATGCCCCGAGGACCATACGAACCTACTTTCAGTCGTTATGAGGATGTTAAATCTAAACTGCTGGAAAATACAGCTCACATGGAGGTTATAGTAAAAGATCATGAAAACTACAAGAAGAGTTATAATGAAGCCCTGGATGCCATCAGGAAAATCCGAGGGGATCTCCAGAAATTCTCAGACTCCCAAGGAGAAAAAGATTCAACTCAGTCAAAACTTGATGCACTGGAAGCCATGACTCCCTCTCTGGAAAGCGGAGAAGCCATGGTCAAAAATACTAAAGAACAGGGACAAAAGGCAAATGAAACGTGCTCACCTGAAGGAAAAGATTTAATTAATCAAGAACTCCATCAACTTCAACAGGAATGGGATTCCATTCAAACTTTTCACAAGGATTGCTCCAAGAAATTGAAAAAGGCCATTGGGAGTTGGGAAGAATTTGAGAAAATCTATGGAAATGCAAAATCCGTTATTGTTGATTTGAGCAAGAGACTTGAAGCCGAGCCAGAGAATGAGAATGCAACACCAGAGGACTTGGAAAGATGCAAGGTAAAATTTAAAATTTCATCACATTTTGTTTATAGATATTTCATCATTTTAGTATCCGAATAAAACTAAGGAGCCTTTTTTTAATTCAGAAACTTTTGGTGGAAATCAGCAATCATAAATATTCTATGGAGGATTTGAATGAAAAAAGTGAGCAGTTGATTGAAGAGTGTGGGGCTCCCAGAGTGAGAGAAGACACAATTCAACTACAAGGAGAATACACTTTACTTGTTGCAAACTCTCAGGTAATTTACACATTCTGTACAAAATATAAAATATAAAATACAATTTTTGTAAAAGTGAAAAAACCTGATTCGTCCGTTTTTGATTCCCATGCTCAAAAATACGGCTCTGTTTTTTGCAATTTTGTAGGCACTTTTATCCCGAACTCAGAAAAAATTAGCGGATCACACTGAATTCCTAAAGGCGAAAAAGGAAATTGAAGAATGGCTTGCTCGTGCCGAAGGAACACTGGAAGATTGTTCTGGAGTCGCAACTGAAGCCGTTATGCGAGAAAATTATGAGACAATTCAAGTATGAAAATTGAATTAGAAATTTGAGTTTTAATTTTTGCCATTTTTTTATACAGTGTACTTTTTGGTTCTTTGAAAACTGATAAAATATTTTTTTTATTCTAGTCTGTCGCCACTCGATTGACGGAAGGTCAACATCTTCTCAACCTTTTACAAGAGGCTTTCACTCGAATCGTCAACGCTGTTCCCGTTGAACAACAGGATTCAATGAGAGATCAAGTTGGAGTTATAAGAAACAGATGGGAAGAATTGAATATCAACATCAAGAAAAATCTCTCAAAACTCAAAGTATGAATAGTTCATGTTGAAGCGCACTCTTTTTTTAGGCATTTTTCTCTTTTTTAAATCTTAGAAATGAAATTTATTTATCGTTTTTTTGATTTTTAGGAAATTCTTCAACGCTGGACGGACTTTAATGAGAAATGTAGTCAATTCGGCACCTTCTGTGAAAATACGTTGGCTATAATAAAATCCACAGATGATTCTAGAAAAGACATTGGCGTGATTAAAACAACAAATGAAAGATACAAGGTAACTTTTTTTTATTCATAATTCATAACCAGAAGCAAAAAAGCAATAATTAACAATCGAAAAGAATCAAAAGTAAAAATCAAAAGTAATAAAGATGAATAATTCCTTTTTTTATTTTAAATTTCAGAGCCTTCAGAATGAACTGGACTCTGAAAAGCTCGCCTTGGACAAACTCGCTGTTGAGGCTAAAGAATTATCCACCCTTTCTAAAAATGAGACACCCAACACAACTGTCACGGATCTGCAGAAGAAATGGCAGGAAATTAGCAACCTTGTGAAGAAACAGAGAGCAGAACTGGAGGAAGAAATAAGAAAATATATGGAATATCATGATGCACTCCAGGACACTGAAAAGTGGTTGCTCCAAATCTCCTTCCAGCTCATGGCCCATAATTCCCTTTACATCACCAACAGGGAGCAGACCATCGAACAGTTGGATGTACATGAAGCTCTTCTTGAGGAAATCATTGCATATCAAACTGTTTTGGATGAGGTGAAAGGGAAAGGACAGGAGCAGATCAAGAGATACGTCGAGTCCAATCCAGAAATTAAGGGAACAGTGGAAAAACAACTGAAGAATGTCCAAGAAAGTTACGATTCTCTCCTTCACACTGGTAATCAAATTAAAAATCGGTTGATTGAATCCCTCCAAAAATTCCAAGCGTATGAAGACACACTGGAAAGTATCATGCGAAATTTGGACGACTGGAGTCCTGGAATTGGCGAGATGGTCCAAGCACCTGTCAATAATATTGAGGATTCCGCCAAGAAGCTGGAAGCAATCAGAGTAACAGATTTTTAAAAAAATGTTCAATTCATTTCATTGATTTTATTGCATCCGTATGTTTAGAGTTTAGAACTTTTATTATAACTGTTTCATTTTCTTTGTTTCTTTTTTTTCTAGAAAATGCACAACAAACTTCAGGGTGAAAAGAATCGACTTTCTCTTGCGGTCCATGCATGTGAAGCTGCTACTGCGTCTCTGTCCAGACCAACTAGTCCACAAGAAGCATTACTCCAACCCATTCCTGACAGAGAACTGGAAGTCAGATCAAGACTTGAAGATTTAATTGACCAGGTAAAACTCCTTTTTTCATAGATGTTCAAATAAAATAATATGATGAGATTTTTAAAAGCGCCATTTTTTAAGCCATTTAGAATAGAAAATAAAAATTTTCATCATTTTGTTTAGGTACAAACGAGCATGGCTGATTTATCTTCAACAACGTTAGCCCTAGAAGAAATTAAGCGGGGTAAAGATGCTCTCAATCAATGGGCTGACGAAGCACATGAAACACTCAAGGAAATCAAGAATCGACCATCCAAATTCCGTCCAGACACATCTCAACAAGAACTCAATCAACTTTATGACATTCGTAATGTAGCCGGTGAAAAACTGTACACTTTGGATGAAATCGAAATGCAAGAAGCTGATCTCGTCCAGGTCGTTTACCTTCCCGAACTTCGTTCAAAACTCCAAAATCTTGACCAAGAAGTTCAGGCCGTTGTTGAAACTCGTCTTCAAACTCACGACAAGGTCTCGGAGCATAAAAATCTAGTCACTTCCGTTCAATCTTGGCTGGACGGACTTTCCTCTCAACTTGAAAAGCTGGAGAAGGGCAGTGATCTAAACTGTGATGGAAAGCTGGAAAAAGTATCCGGAATTCATCAGGATTTCAAAGCAGGTTCACCCAAACTGGAGGCAGTTCGTCAATCCGGCTCCGAAATCATCAAGGACATCAGTAACGTGGATGCTCAAATGGTAGAGGAGCAGGTGAAAATGGTGGAGCGGAGATTTGGTGAAATTGAAAAGAGGATCAGTCGAAAGATCCAAATTTTAGAGAATGTGAAAAAGAGTCTGGATGAATTCTACAAGGATTTGAATGGAATTGATGACTACCTCAAGGAAAAGAATGTGGATTTTACATATCAAATGGGCTATGAAATCCAGCCGATTGAAACTGCTCTCAGCAATGTCAAGGCGACGCTGAGGGAACTGGACAGCAAGGAAATTGTTCTCTCCACTCTTGATCGCCGACTCTCAACCCTTCAACCAGAAATGGAAGAGCGGGAAATTAAAGAGGCGGAAGCCAAACTCCAAACAACTTGCAAAGAAATGGAGAGACTCAAGGATAACTTGAAGAATCAACTCACTGTTCTCAAGGAGGGAATTCAAGTTCGACGCCGATTCCACGATTCCATTGACAATGCAAATGCTTGGGTGAACCGGATATCAAAAGAACTCATCCTCGGAGCAACTAGTCCTTTGACCTCGTCCAAAGTTCAAATCCGTCTGTCGACTGTCGACAAGCTGATTGGTCAAATCAAGGATTACATTGAAATGTCATCATCCGAATATCAAAAGGACTTTGGAAGACTGAGGAAAGAGTGTAATGATGAGGAAGGGGGAAAGTTGGAGGCTCTCATTCAAGCCATTCAACAAAGTCTAGCTGATTTGCATTCCAACTCCGTCTTACAGAGAGAGACACTAAATGGAGTTTTAGAACAGAGAAAATCCTTTGAAGAGGAATTCAATCGGTGTGAGAATTGGCTTCAGGAAGCGGAAACAAGCTTGGGTTCCGATTTGAAGGGCTCCAGTAATCTTCAAGTCCTTGAGGAACAGCTCAAAAAGGTATATATGAAATTTTTATTACAGATTATTTGAATGTTGAATTTTGGCGCTACTTTTGACTTGTTGACTTTTGACTTGTAAACATTGCCCGAATTTTATACATTTTCAGTACAAAAAATTGGAGGCGGACTGTGAAGCCATAAAGCTGACGATCAATGTTTTGAATGAGGAGGGAAAATCCATGATGCCGTCTTTAAATGAACCAGATCGTCAAATTCTAACTGATCAACTCTCCAGTTTGACCACAAAAGTGTATGCTCTTAGCTCAAATGCTAGTGAAAAACTGGCTCAACTTCAAAATGCCATCAAGGAATTACAACAAGCATCAAATATTGTGGCGGAGAGTCGTGCCTATTTGGAGAAAGTTAAAGTACAAGTGGATGATTTGAATAAACCTATGGGAGGAAATTTCGAGGAGACCCAAAAAACACTTTCATCTCTTGAGGTATGGATTTCCTCAACTTTTAAATTTGTAAATGAGTATTTACTATTTAAAATTTTAAAAAGTTCTTTGAAAAAATAAACATTAATCATTATTTTGTAAAATATTAATACATAATACAGGGTCTTTTGGATGGACTAAAAACCTACCGGAAGAAACTGGATGGAGATGAATATCAATCCTACAAAGTCTCACCCGATTTCCGAGAAGTGATGAAAGATCAAGATAATATGATTTATTTTATTGAGGGACTCATTACCAAACTGAGACATCTCCTCCTGCTACAACAACAATATTCTGCCCTCATCACTGAGATCCAAAACTTCCTCGCAAAGTATGAAGATGTTGTGAATGAGATTCAAAAATCTGGCACATCCAACGAAGACAAGATCAAACGATATGATGATGTAATTTTTCACTAAATTTCATTCATTTTCAAAATTAATAATGAACCATTTTTTATTTTTTCCTACATTTTTGGCGAGAATTAATTAACATTTGTTCAAAATTAACATTACTATCTGTATTTTTAGGTTCTCAACCGAATCCAATATTGTGAAGCTCAACTTGCCTCTGCGACTGACAAAGGTGAGAGGATTTCAGATGAAGGAACTGTCGCGGATAGAAATGCCATCACAGAACAACTTCAAACTCTCAAGCAGGGCTTGGGTGACCTTCGTCGGGCTGTTGAAAGTAAAAGATCAGAGGATGAGCTCGCAGCTGCTGAAAATCTGAAATTTGGAGAGGAACTGGATGCAGCAATCGCTTGGCTCTATGAGAAAGAAACAGTGATAAAATCCAGACCACTTCTAGAGACCAGTGTCAATAGTGTTGAAGTTGAGATTCGCAAACATGAGGTTAACAACATTCATTATTCATTATTTAGTTGTATTTACACAAAAAACTATTAAATTAAATGAAAAAACACCGTGTTTTCAATTTCAAAGCATTAGAAGTAAAATGATAATAATTTTCAAATATTTTAGGCTTTGGCTCAAGAAGTAAATGACAAATTGTCCAGTATCGCTTCAATCGAAGACGCTCTTCCACAAGAGGGACTTTCATCCTCTCTCGCGGATAAACTGAGTGAAACTAGATTATTGAGTAAAACCCTACCACAAGAACTGGCGGATCGCTACGCCTACCTTGACAAGAACAAGAGTTTACGGGAACAACATGCCAAACTTGTGAGTAAACTCCTCAAGTGGATTAAAGAGTCTGAAGAAAGGTTGAAAAAGAGAGAAAGTGGCATCAATTTTGAAAGTGCAGCTCGTGATCTCTCTGAACATAAGGTAAAGAAATAATTTGCATTAAAACTAGTTTTAGAATATTTTTGATGGTTTTTTATCACATTTACTATAATAATAATATTGTATTTTAAATTTTTAATGCTATCGTTTTATATTCCGCAGACTTATTTCAGCAATGAAAAAGCCACTCTGCAACAACTTCAGAATATAAAACAAGCCGTTGACACCATTTGGCCATCTCTGACAGCTCCAGAACAAGAAACTCTGAGCAAGGACCAGCAAAATCTCCATGAGCTCGTACAAAACACATTCAACAATGCAAAGAGTAAAGAGGCGGAATTAGAGCAAGCTTCAAGTCTCTGGAAAAATTATCTAGAACTCGTGAGTATTGTTGAGGGAGTCATTACCAAAGCAGAGCTACCCGAAGAACCTGCCATCACACTGGGTGCTCTCAAGCATAATTTACAGTCTACTCAAACCGCCCTGGGAAATCTACAGGTGATTAATGAATTTAATCCAAAACTGTTTGCACATTTTTAATTAAAAGTTAAAATTTAAAATGACATCATAAAATATTAGACAGTTGAGTTTTTTTGATTCTTGATTCTTGATACATTTTTTTCTATTTTACTCACGTTTATGTTTGGTTTTTTGGTTTGCGTAGGAGCAACAAATAGAGTTTGATAATTTACGAGAGCGAGCAAACAGCATTGAGAAGCAAGCGGACAAGGAGAGTAAAGTCAAGATCCAAGGACAGATGAAGGCAATTGAAGACAGATGGAACGGTGCTCTGAGTCATTTGGACACGAGAAAGGATGAAATCTCAAGTCTAGTCGTTCAGTGGGAGGTAAAAACACGAGAAATTATTTGTATTTTGTGTTTTGTGTGCTACGTAAAATATTACATCCTTTTCATTTTCATAAATCTTAGAGGATGTATTCCAATTCCAATTAATCTTGCGACTAATTACTAATTATAATTAACTGGGATGAACTCATAAAAGAAAAATGTTGACAAATGAAAAAACAGCCCAGTTTTAATGTCTGCGTCATTCATTCATTTGTTTATTTTTAATCATTTATATAATTTTTTATTTTTCAGCAATGTGAGATATTCTGGCAAAAGTTCGAGTCCGGCCTCACAACGATTGAGGATCATTTTTCACAAATTGACCCAACAATCCGTTCTCATCAACAGCTCAACGACACTCGTGCCGCTCTTCAGTGTATTCTCCAGGAATGCAATGATTTGGCAGGAACGCACAAAGACCTCCTCCACTACGCACAATTCATTCTTGATCACCTCAGTAATGCCTCTGACATTTGTCATTCTTCACTCAAAGGCAAACTGAATCATCTATCGGATCAGTACAAAGCGTAAGTACTCATAATTTATTCAACTTGGTTTATCTTTTATCTCCACGCGATCGCATGAAAAAGGAAGGATGACGATGTATTATTTTTGTACATACGATTGTCTACGAGTGTATCATCGTATCATAAATTATAAATCAAAGTGACATCAGCACTTGACTCTGCCATTTACCATTACAAAACTGGAAAAATGTGATAGGATTAAAATACAGATATTTCTGCATCATGCTCATTTCCAACTTTCAACTTTCCATTTCAAAACATGAGGAATTAGGATAACAATAATGTTATAGGATTGCACTGTGTATTCGCGGATAGCAGATACATAGAATAATAATAAGTATTGTGGTATTTCTGAACGGTGACATCAGGGATGATTAAACATTATACACATTACAAATTTTTATTATTCCATAACATAATAATAATACACCCCGTTGAAACTTGGAGCTTGAACTTGAAATTCTCAATCTGAACATGTTCCATGTAGTTTATATTTTACAAACTGAAAACTTGTAATTCGTAATTTGAAATACTTGAGAGTAGTTGAACAACAAGAAATGTGCATGTCACGCTCCTTATCACTTTCTATTACCATTGCCCATTACCATGTGTGTGGGAAGTTAATAAGAATAAGAAGAAGAAAAAAAAGTGGAAGAGAAAAAACAACATAAAACATGCATAATTATATATTTATACATTATTATAATGATGATTCTAATTCACTACTACAAATTACAAACTACAAGCTAGAAAAGAAAAACGTTCATTGTACATTGTTTTAATATCAATGAGACCAATGGAACAACGTTTTTGCAGCCACATTTATCCATTATTCATATCCACATTTATTTACTCTTGTATCTTGTAACATCATTGAATCCAACATCTAACATCATTAATACATAATACATACGTTTGCAGATTCTCAAGTTCACATTTTATACTCTTCTTTTTAAACATGTTTGTCTTTTATATTATCACAATTAACATGTACAATCTACACTCGACACTTGACACTCGATCAGCAACTAGTGACCAGTAACACACATTTCCACTTTGTAAACCACCCTGGGCTTTGAGTTTTGAGCTTTGACTTGTGGAGACTTGTTCATTTGCAAAATGCATCCATATTTGCAAAATATTCCTTAAAAAGTAAATTTTTGTGCAAAAGCAAAAACACTAAAGAATAATTATAGGGTTCGCTTGACATTTGACTTCCTTCAGCCAACCATTAGATTCACAAGTAGACAGTTTCATAATCTTTAACAACTTTTGAATACGTAAGATGCATTATGTTTTCCTTTTTTCTGTTCGATTTTTTCCATTTCCATTTACCATTTTGCACATATATTTACAACTTACAAAGCACTTGTTAAGTTTCTTGTTTTTTTCCACGTCCATTCCACAGTTTTGAGCTGAGAGTTTTGAGTGTAGTGAGTAATGAGTAATATGGATTTCAAAGTCAAGTGCTGAGAGTATAATGGATTAGGGGTATGGCATGATATATTATGATAATACAAATACAATATGATCACAATAACAATAAATGTGATGAGATGCGTTGCATCCTAGCAAATTAATGCGTTTGCCGTTCTAAGTTGTTTTGTATTCAGTCATTCAGTATTTACATTGAGTCATTTTTCAATGCTCAATGCTCAGTGCTTCAACAATTAAGGAGTGTTTATGTGTGCAGATCATAGATCCGAAATTGTGTAGGTAGTACAAAGTACAAAAGCATCTTTATTATGTGTAATAACCTTTTACTTTCATACTATGAAATTCATAGATTACACAGTACGTATTCAATATACAAGTTGTAGTTGTTATTTATTTGTCACGCTGTTAGCAGTGAATTAATTTTCATTTTCCATTGATTTAATTTACTAGAGACTTTTTCATCTTGTCTCCTGTCCTTCCTTAACTACACACTTGTAAAATGTACATATGTGTGAAAAACAAAGAAAATGACAAATGATATGTGTGCACATGTAAATTTGTAAATGTCGATTTTACAGACTCTTTAATGTTGCTCTATGTATTCAAAATTCAAAGACTGTAAATGTCTCAATTAAAAATTAAGACTTTTACTTATTTTTATGCAGTCATTTCTTAAAGTATAAGGAATCAAAGACGTAGTTATATTTGTATTATTATGTCCTAACATAATTTATGCATTGTTGCATTGAAGTTTATCTACCTTCTATAAAATCCGTATCCGGTGGCGTCATGTGGTTTGTCCCATTCTAGCTTTAATAGACATTACTCTGGCTAAGAGAAATGGCTATTACTCTAGCTAAGAGAAATGGCTACTACCAAGGTACGTAGACTAACAGGTAGGTTTGTCCTAGCGACGTTTTTTTAAAATTTTCAATTTCATCAAAAAAAAATAAACTTACCGCCAGAGTAATGCATTATAAATAGGCTGGCGGTGTGTGTATATAAATTTGATGAAATTGAAAATTTTTTAAAAACGTCGCTAGGACGAACCTACCTGTTAGTCCACGTACCTTGGGCTACTACTATGGCTAAGAGAAATGGCTACTACTCTGGCTAAGAGAAATGGCTACTACTCTGGCTAAGAGAAATGGCTACTACTCTGGCTAAGAGAAATGGCTACTACTCTGGCTAAGAGAAATGGCTACTACTCTGGCTAAGAGAAATGGCTACTACTCTGGCTAAGAGAAATGGCTACTACTCTGGCTAAGAGAAATGGCTACTACTCTGGCT